>JANSTW010054767.1:0-12058 GCA_027564275.1 Diadocidia ferruginosa
CACTCCACCTTTGATATAGTCAGAGTTATAGTCGTCAATGAAAACCATGGTATCAGATAGAAAAAGGGTAAAAATGAACCCTATGCTCCCTCGCTTTGGAGTAAAGGACACGATGATGATGATAATGTAAAAAGCTGTGTTTACATTATGATTATAGTCAAATAAACAATAGTTTCAAAAAAACATTACAGCTCAGTACTTAAATAATAAATTGTCTTATAAAACTTGAATGCAACATTTAGTTATCATTCTGTTCAATGATTAACAAAGGGTTATCAAAAAAAATTACAACTTATTTACTGCTCTTTTTCGTTTAAATAAAATAAAATCTAAACCGGCTAATCCTTGTTTAGAATTAAAAAATTTGCTAAACTACACTAAACCTAACCAACCCTTCCCCGGAGGGGACAAAGTTAGGTCAACATTTCAGAAAAAAATTATAGGTTTCCAAGATTTTCGAGCTTAGCGATCTTATTTATTTAAATTAAAACAGTTTAATAAATAAGACCGCTAAGCTCGAAAATCCTTGAAACCTATAAAAAAATTTCGGTCGATAAAGATAATATTCTTATTACAGAAAAAATAATATTTTAGCGGGGTTCGATGGGGGGGGGGATAAACAATTTTGGTGGGTGTCAAATGCAAGGTAGAAACTTGGAGCAGTTAGCCATATAAGTTTTGGAACCGAAATTTGTCTGTGCCGGGTGTAGTCTGTTTCGGAAGTGTTTAATTAAAAAAACAATTATTTTCCTTTTAAAAAAGTAAGTAGGGGACATCAATTCAATTTTTTAAGCTCTTCCTCATCACCTAGGAGGTAAGCTAACTATGCGAAAGGAAGGCCTTTCGCGCCTACTAGCAGGGGGTGCGGGGGGTTGTAGCACCCCGCTAAGACAATTAACATAAAGTGGGTGGTTTGGACGGTAGCCCCCTGATAAAGGAAAAGAGTACAAAAACTGAATTTTTAGATTTTTTTTAACTACGCCCCTTTAATGTGCATGTTTTTTTTCTTAGGCTTTAAAAAATTTATGGCTAACTGACTGCTCCAAGTGTCCTTTCATTTGACACCCACTAAACGTTTTATCTCCGCCTCCCCCCTACGAATAAATATATGGGAAAACAGTTTTTGCCCCTCCCCCTACACTATTGGAAATCATGGGACAACTTTATGGAAATCATTTAAAACAATGGAAATCATTTTAAAAAATGGAAATCATTTGGAAATCATATCAAAAAATGGAAATCATTTTAGAAATCAATGGGACACAATTTTTCATAGTGGTTAACCCCTCGAGTGTTAACGTAAATTAAATATTTTATGAAACTTAAAACTACGAGCAAAAATATAGGAAATATAGATATGTCGACACGGCTGTTTTGCCGCTACGTTTTTTACGTCTCCACGATCAAATTTAATTTTACATAGCAACCGACATAGACTATAGCGACATGTTTGTCCGTGGAAGCTTTTTTTAGCTATCATTTTCTTGTGTTGGCATGTTTTTCTATACATGGTTTTTGATACTATGATTTAATTCGTTTTTACCTCAAACATTTTAAATAAAAAAAAAACATCTGAAGTAAATTCCAGCTCAATGAGTTTTTTCTTCTTACGTATATGTAGCAACTTTATGTACATAACATAATAACAATAAAAACCAAATTAGTTTCATATTATGCGTCTATCTATACAATATACATATACCTATGTGCCTTTGTGATTAAACATATTTTGTTCACAGACCTATTATAGGCTTTGTACTTAATTGCAAATCTTCACTTTTTCAGGTTTATAGGATACAGGGTATTTATAAAATTGTTTTTTTTTTAAATTATTTTGAGCAAAGTCTTACGCCATTTAAGAAATAAATTTGAAATTACTTAACATTTTAAAATTATTATATATTAATTGTTATACTGCATACATTTAATCATCTGCTATCAATTAATTGTATACGTAATTATTTGAGATTGATTTAATTATTTTTGTAAAAAAAACGTATAAGAAATTTTTTGCGCATAACGCCAGCGTTTTAAAATCTAAAAGGCTATCTATATATAGTGTCTTGGCTAAAAATATCTGTGTTTAATTTTCATCATCTTCCCAACACATTTCTTTAATCCACAAAATTTTAATTATCTAGCCCCCTGTAGTTTTGTACCTTATTTGTTTTTTTTTTATCATTTATAAGGACAGTGGCAGAACAAGTTTTTCTTCTCATATAAAAATTTCAAATTTTCTATAAATATAAATCGACTAAAAGCATTTGATAACATAATAGCCCTAAAGCTGTGAGAAAACGGTACAATATTACGAGTTTTGAAATTAAATGGAACGCCAGACCGATTTGTTCACTATACACTAATTTTAGACGGTTTGTTGAAAATTGTTTAGCATATATACCAAACGTCATTATTATTTGTGAATATTTAGCAACTTATCCAAATGTTAGATTTACATTAATAAGTAAAACACATAAAATAATTTTTCTAAAAATAATTTTATTTTGCTATTGTTTTTTATAAGATTTAAGCGGGTATTATCCTTAATGTATAGTAGTGTAGTACCGCCTCTGCACAATGATATAAGCCAAGCAATAATAATATGGCTTTTATATAACAAAAAACAATAAAGATTTAAAAGGAGAAGATGCGAAAATGTATCTTTCACAATTTTCTTGTATACAAAAAGTAATTTAAAAAATAAATTGAAGAAAAAAAATATAAAATAGAATAAACCCACAAGAACAACTATCTACTATATGTATAGAACCAAACCATCACACCACACACACACCGATAATAGGATTTTAAGGATATTAAAATACGTTAATGATTTGCAGAATTTTCGTATTATATTACATAATAGGAAGTGAATGCGAGGAATGTTTGTTGTATTATTTGCTGCGAACAAAAAAATAAAAATTGAGTTAAAAAAGATCTGGCTTTTAAGCCCTTTTTTATGCAAAGTAAATTTATTTATTATGCAAAGCGCTATCTGCTTATATAGACACGACAAATTATATAATATAAAAATCTACCTATTGGATTTTATTTTCTGTATACAACTTACTCTCTAGCAGCATAGCTTTGGTATGTATTTATATAATAATATAAGAAATTTGTAGCTTTTTGTAATATTCTTTATAGCTTTTGTGCTATATAATACTTATCTTTGGAAAAGGTATACACTCTATACAAAATAATATAATAAAATGTTAAAAAAAAATTAGGCTTATGGCTAATATTGTTGCTTACAGAAGAGTATACAGTGTATCCATCGCTACGATGTTATACGGAATAAAAACACTTGTTTTATTTTATGTTGCAAATTAAAATTGTTTGATTTGTCTTTATGAGCGGTTATTATGTGTTAAGTTTATGTATTAGAAAATTTTCAATTTTCGCAGTTTGTGTTTAAATGAGATTAAAGAATATATTATAGTAAAATAATAATGCCTATACGGTGGCGAGCAGTGCAAAGGACAGAAAGATAAGCTCGAATATGCTCATAAGAAAATAAATCAGATACCTATTCAAATAAATTGTATAAATATCCGTCTCTTTATTCCTAAGAAAAGTCTGAAAATCTTAAATACAATATCTATAATCAATCAGACTCAAATTGAGAGCATAAACGATTTGCCGTTTTCGAGAATTTTTCGAAAACTCCAGTTGAACAGTGTTAAGACTATTAATTCTTAGTATACCTTCTATAATATTACTTCATAGAAGATAATTCAAGTTTATACAGGAAGCTGTCCAAATTTTTATTTTATCAATTAAATTCCAACAAAAACTATAACTTAATTTTGATTTAAGCTTTAAGGACTAAAGGAATACATAATACATAACATAACTTATGGGACATAACTTCGACCCTGACATACATTGTTTATTATATTGTTTTATAATGTTTGTTTGTATTTATAACTTAACTTATCTGGATATGTAAAAACATTGTTATACACCAGACATAATGATGTTGTGTTTATGTCGCAAAATTCCATTGGGAATTCATATATGCAAATTTTGTATTATTCAATCGACGTTGTGTTTATCTTCCCTTTTGTTATTTTTACTCTACTCTATATCTATGTTTTATATTTTATTATATTATAATGCAAAACAACATTACGTATACAATAAAACACACATGTAATAGATTTAACCTCATATAAAATAAAAATTATATGTAAACATACATCAGCTATATATGCTGCTGTGTAGCCATAAAAATAAACATAAATAAAAAGTTTTGACACAATATGGGCAGGTATATTGCACAAATATCTATCTATATGACAAACATATATATAATCAAAATCTCAATATAAAAATGTTAAATAAAAATTTTATTTTACAAAGAGGACACTGCAGAACCGCAAATTTTATTTTTTTTTAAACCAACCATATCACTGCGAACACATCAACAAAACGAAAAAATACCCACAGGCATTATCTTTGTAATCCCATCATACCTATATAATATTATGTGGATCATCCTTCTACTATGGGTCTATATTTCTTTTTACTCTATTGATGCGCTTTGAAAAATATTTTTATTTTATTTATATAAAATATTTTTATTTTATTTATAAAATATTATTGGTGTAAACAAAACTTAAAGCTTATATTATTATCTATTTTTAGTTTTAAGGTGCATAATAATATTATTCAATGCAATTGCATAAATCTATAAATATGAAATATAAATAAATTATACTCCATGTGGCATTGGGTAAACTTTCATTGTAATTTTTATTTACATAAAATATATCAGAGCTTTTTTGGAATTGATCATTGCAGAACTTTTATTGTAGAAGTGTAGTTGTGAAAAAATATGCAAGAAAGATTTCCCGCTTTTCTATTTGATAATTTTCCTTATTACCACAAAAATATGTTATAAAATCTGCAAGTTAAAAGGTCATTAAAAATATTCGATGCAACTATTGATAAATATGAAAATATATACAAATAAAACCTATATAAAGTATACAATCTGATCAACGAATTAGAAATATATATGGAAGGAACACAATTTTTGTAAACATGAAAAAATCAAATAATAAACCTGCAGTGCAAGTGAGATGCACTCTTAGTTCATAAATGAAGTATTTTTGAGGGGTGAAGTGACCAGTATTTTCAATACATTTTTCATTTTAAAACAGCAATATTTACACATACTATGATTTTTGTTTAACATTTTTAGTGTATTTTATTTTGTTCGGCCATTTTAGAAAAGGACAAAAATGCTTCAAATATTTTTATATTGTTACTTCCATGTATACTTCTAATTCGTTGAATCTGATAAAGGATTAAATTCGAAAAGGATTTAAAATATTTAATATTTTTCATATAACCTGTGGGATTATGATGATTATCAGTTTTGATACTTGCGATCAAACATATTTGTTTAATGACATTTCGTTAAACCTTATATAATATAAATTCATTATTATAATCCTATATAATTCATAGGATTTTAAATGTTATGTTATATTTATAATTCTTAAATTTATTATTTTATGCAATATTTAAAATCCTTCAATTATTTCAATATTGAAAATATTTTTATAATTTTTTTATTCTAATTGTAGAGGTTTTAATTAATATAAATATTTCGAATGTCATATCTTATAGTTGAAACTATATAATTATTGTACAACGATTTGGTAAAAAAGGCGAAAGATTTAGTTGACATTAAAGTGAAGCCAGTAGGAATAGATGTAGACACTCATGCTTATTTTACTTCTACAACTATAATTATTGCAGTTCCCACAGGAATTAAAATTTTTAGTTCATTAGCCACATTACATGGAACACAGTTTAATTATTCCCCCTCTTTAATCTGAAGCTTGGTAAAATTTATATGCAAAATTAAAACAAAATGTTAATTGTAAAATATCTGAAAATACGGGTTTGCATTACCCTGTATTATCAATCTATCTAATTTTTTATTAACTTGTATAGGTATTCCTCACAAAGTATGATAAAAAGAAAGTATGGTCAGAACGAGTTGCTGCGAGAACCACTCCACATTTGATTTGGTCGTCAATGAAAACAATGGTATCATATAGAAAAAAGGGTGAAACCTCGCTTTGGATAAAAGAACACGATGATGCTTATTTAAAATAATTTTCTTATGATACTAAAATGCTTTTGGCCATTTGTTCCACGAAAAAATAAGACACTAAAAAAAATAACCTTATAACAAGTGATTACTTTTACAGTGGATTTAAAAAAAAACTGCAGTTATACGCAAAAACAAAAATAATTGCTCCTAACATCCTTCCATAAAATTACTTCCTCAAATTATTTATAGTTATATGTAATCTAATTTACTAACCAAGTAATTTAAAATATTTTTTTCTATGTTATTGTTTAATGGGGTATAGCATAATATAAAGCATATATATGTAGCATTAAAATCCTTTCTTCATTATGTAAATCATATAATATATTCATCGCCTCAAAATACATTACCTATATAACATAAGTGTACATCAAATAGAAAATTTTAAATGGGAAAATTATCACTTTCACACATTCGCTTATACATCGCAACACCACCACCATATTGTATATATATATATGCTAATAATGAGGAAATATTCCACTTCATCGCTTAAATGGAATATTAATTAAGCAATTGTTAAGCCAACCAATTTATTTTATTCATGTGCAACAACACCTGGGTTGGAAAAGCTGCTGGCTGTATAGCTCTTGTTACTGCTGATTTTCCTACTTTCGATGCTGTTGTTGTTTGGGTTAAAGCTTTTCATTATTTATATACAATACAAAAAATGCTGTGGTTGAGAAGTATAAAAGAAATAAAAAAAAAAATTCCTCAATCAAATTTTTTTTAAAGCTCTTGTGGAAAAATATATAAGGGTTGTATATACAATTTTATAGTGAGTGCTATTAAAAAAAAATGGGTGGTGGTGCTCTCGATAATAAAAACTGGTTGCTGGTATAGAAAATTGTATAATATATACCTGTTACATATAATATACTTTATGTACATAATAAATCGTCTAAAGCATCTTAATGTTTATGTACCTAATATGTTACAGAATATGCTGGGTGTAAGTACCTACATAATATATGGCGATATTATATTATTATATTGTGCAATATATGCGGTGATTTTAAAATTGAATGAATTGATTTTATTTTATATAATGTACCGTATGTCAAGTGTTTTAAACATTTATTTTTAATATTGTAGGAAATACCTTTTAAAAGTTACAAATAATTTAATAAAAGGAAATTTGATTTTATTTTTCACAAATAAAACCATCAATTTTGAAACATATTTATTAAGCTTGAATGATTTCAATCGGACAAAATAGGGGTTTTGTTTTTTTATTAAATATATAGGTAATTTGTCATATTGTGTAATTTAAATTGATTTTTGCCAGTTAACAATTATAATTGTTGTAATTTACATATTTTTTCGACTACTTTTACACAGTATGACGAATGTTTTGAGAATATTATTGGGCGTTCAAGGGAAATTATGAGTAAAATTTGATCTTTGGCCGATTTAATAAAAAAAATTGAAAATGTTTATATCGGACTATTCGATCATCGTTTCAGTAACTTAATTTTCAAATAAAATTGGACAATGGAATTGTTTCTGTGTCTATATCAAAAGTTAGAAAACTGTTTTAAACGTATACGTCAAAATCTCCATATAGTTTCTGAGGGATTCCATGGATTTAGTAAAATACATAATTATACAAAAAACTATCACCAATCAATCATAATTATTAATATTTTATTTTGCATAAATTTTCATTCCTATATATTATAGTTATTATATTATTTAAGTTTTTAAATTACATTGTTAAAATATGTGAAAATTATTTTAAGCAAAACCAAATATAATCCTATATATAATTATGTTACACAGTAAATAAAACTTATATGTAAATGTTATATAGGAAATATTATTCCTTGAAAACTGCAGTATATTCCTATACATTATATGAACAATGAATATACATAGAGATGAAAAACTTTTTCAGTTATGATATGGTGGGAAAATAAACTTTATTGTTTATAATGTTTTCCCAAAAATAAATGGATGTTGTATATATATATAGTAAAGTATGTAAAAGAGGAACCTTAACAATAATTTTGTCTAGTACATATACATTACAATTTTATAGTTTTGTGTTTGTTATGTCATTTTATGTGTAAAAAATGTGGTAAAAAGTTTTTATTTAACAAATGCATACAAAATTGTCTACATTATGATATTAAAATTATAGCATATTATGTTCAATTCGTTCAAATGTATGCAATATTTGTTCTACCCGCATAACACTATATGTAGCTTATTGCATTTGATTCTGGGAATATAATATTTTCTCTTTAGTTTTTAGTTTGTTATAAAGTAAAATAAAGTCCTTCTTTTCTAACGCAGTTTTCTCCATATTAAATAAATGAACTTTGCATATATAAAGGTACGAAAATATTGTATATATCAGTGGGTCCCTATAAAAATAATGTAACGTCCAAAAGTTGATTTTCCAGAAAATCGATTTAAAGTTTTTGTTTGACATAAGCCGCTTCACTTTTTTTATTTGTAAAAGTGTTATAATTTCATCAATTTGGCTAATATAAAAATGAATTTTACTCAGTAAATGTAGATTGACGCTGGGAATTCAAATCTGGTAATAATTCAAAAGTATGGTATATAAATATAATGATTTCAATGTTTACAGATGAGACTCAAATATCACTTCTGTAAACTACACAATTTTTATTTTTTTTAAAACTTAAGTCTGGTAAACATTTATGTTATTGATTCTAGTTTTTTTAAAATAAAATATGAAAATATATTTTTATATCTTCAATTAGTTATCTATATCAATTATTATTAACTATTTATTTTAATATTATTTCTTTTATATACAAAAAATCCCTCTTGAATGGATTTTTCTGTCAACCTATAATATCCGGAATACATGGCGAGAAGGGTTCCTCAATTCTTATATAATGTAAAAACTCACCGCCTGATAGCCAGTCATCAGATAGAAAAAAGGATAGAAAGGTCCCTATGCTCTCTCGTCTCCAATCGTTTAGTTTATTAATTTATACCCACAAAGAAAAAATCATCAATGAAACCACGTGAAATTATCGCTTTTTATTGATTTTATTTGACTTATCTTCAATGAATGGCAATAATATATGTACTTGAACTTCTCAAACTTATCAACAATAATTTTTCCTTTGACATTTTCTTGACACGATAACTTATGTCCTTATATTATTATAATATATATCTGACATATAGCTCTTTAGAGAGCTTATATAAAGGACTTATTTGTATCCATCTATATAATATACCATGTAGAATCTATATACAATGTTAACAAGATTCATTTCCCTAGTGTCGAAATAAATGATTTACTATATCAACTGAATCTATATACATATAATTCTAGCTTTTCAGATATAACATATTTGACAACATTTATAAGGTAAATATTGTTCACATATTTTATATAGAAGAATAGTACTTTATATATAAAATAGACTTTATATGGAATATTATATTCATTGAAGCTATACTATATATTTAACTATATATAACTTTTTTACATGTTAGGTATAACTAGAGAAGAAATTCTGAAAATGTTTATAAAACGTGAAGAAAAGACAAATCATGACAAATATATTATAACAAATTCCTCGCAGTCTATATAGCAGCTAGGCATATTAAACAGATTTGAGCAATTTTGCTCATAAGGAAATAATACCTGTATTATAATAACATTGAAACTGTTGTGTCAATTTGAATGTAATACCTGTATTAATTTATAAAATACAAATTGTATATGTATATAGTGAGCTTTACCTTTGTGTCTATCTATTCTATATAGTATATAGTTTAGTATACGTAAATAGATTAAGTATCATAATTTCCATAATAAATACTTCTACCTCTATAAACAGAAAATTTGATGAAACGTTTATTTTCATTTAGCTGAAAATGTTGTTGAAAACATATAGGTATACTGTCTACCTTTTATTTTATATAATATATAATATGTTGATATAAATTTGTATAAATATACCTTAATTTAACTGATGTACATGCGATAACATAATATTATTATGTAAATTATTATATAATATATGTTGATTTTATTAATTAGAAAATAGTAAATATATCAACATCAGTAAGTATACACAGTTGACAAATTTGAACAAGTATATTTACCATAATTAATATATATACATTATACATAATATAGAGTCAAAATTTATAAACTAAAAGTAATTTTAATTCCTTATGATAATATTCCAAATTACTACAGTTGAGTTGTTTTAAAAAAAAACATTCAAAAATAATAGGCTGTTTATTTTTTTTGACGATTCGTCTAATTTATAAAACATCATCAGTTCTACAAATAATTCTGATGATAAAGATACTTTGAACCGAAATCGTCTGAACTGGTGAAAATTCCAACAATTATTTACTAAAACAATTTGTTTTAAAGTACATTGCAAATAACTATAGAATATTTTTATTTAGAAAGCTTTAAAAACCAAATATTCACCTCAATTTCGGTCGTTAAGTTGGTACCGATGTTAGTATATATTTGTTATCAACAAACATTTAGATTTTGTATAACTCTGAAAATGTAGTAGTTCCAATCAATGCATAAATAAGACAGTGCCCTCTATATAAAGTGATAAGAAATGTTTCTGTGGGGTGTTTGAAATTAAAGAAATTTAAGGAAGCACATTTTTTGATAATGTTCTACATACAAGCTACATATTATATAAAATTTCTGTACGTGACACAAATGTTAAATTAAATAAATATAATATTAGTTTCTCTGTAAGGATTATACATTTTAAAGATACAATGAATAAAATGAACATATGTATAGAAGAAAAGAGAAATTGAATCCGGTAATATCTAAATATTTTCCTTTTTTAGAAAACAAAATAAAAAATTTTATATATATAGTTATTTAGTTGCAATACGTGTATAGCTATACGAATAAATAGTAAATTAATCATACATGAAACTATCTAAAATTCTAAATAAATAGTTTTAATTTTTTTAAATTTAAATACTTACGAATGCAGATTTTATTTCTTTGTAGATTAAAAATATTAATTCATGATACCTGCATATAAGTTTTTTTAACAAATTTTCAAAGTGTTTTGAATATATATATATTATATACATTATACATAACATACACCTACTACTTCTAAATTTGATTATTTAAATTTAAGGACATTATAAAATATATTAAATTTAATATTTAATACGAAAAGCGATTCGTTTGAATTATATAGCGATCCCTTTACCACTTCATAATTTTCATAAAATGTCACTAAAATTTTTCATATATGTACAATGTACATACGTATATTATTATTATATAATATAAATATGAGATTTAAATCAAAGTTTGTATAATGTAGAGAGAGAAATCCCGTATTAAATAAATTACAAAAAATTATATAGTTATGTAGCATACGGTTTTTAGGCTTATGCACGGTGCTTAGGTAATAATATGATGCTTTGAGGCAACATATTTTATCCTTAAGCCATATATGGGAACACATCTTCCATGACATATATCTACTACACATAATTACATAATGAATTCTATATATAAAACAACTCAGTGTAGAGATTAGTCTATAATTCCCAACAGAATATCTCTACAATTTCTAGTATATACATGGCACTAAAGTGTACCCGGTATGATAACAAATTTTAGAGTTAACTTAAATAATTTATCTTTTCATTATGTAACTATAAGTATTTATATAAAATATTTATTATTTTTTTAAATAAATTACAAATGTTAAGTATGCGATATTGCGAATAGGTTGACAAATCGCATAATGCTGGAATTATAATCACGCCGCATGCTATACATTAGAATTACATTACATTTGATTTTTCTCATGTGTTTTGTAGCAGTACATTACTTTTGATTATAACACTGTGCAACATTTTCCAAGTCTTTGAATGTAAACAAAATTCTGACTTCAGTTTCTGGTAGTACCCACCCAA
>JANSTW010054778.1:0-12055 GCA_027564275.1 Diadocidia ferruginosa
AGTTGGGCACCAGTTTTTCTCGACTTTTTAAACACCTTTTTAATCAATTTATCTCGACCTTATCTCGACTTTTAGTTTTGTTGCCGTCTCAACTAAAAGTCGAGATAAAGTCGAGATAAAGTCAAGCAAATGAGCGTCGAGATTATGCATTGTCGAGCAAATCAAAGTCGAGCAAATGAGAGTCGAGTAAATAAAAATCGAGCATCTGCTTGTCGAGCAAAAAAAAGTCGATCAAACGGAGTACACCCTTTCTATATAGGTACATCAGAAAGGAGTAGCAATCAAATTGCGAATTATATTTTAAAATTATTAATAAAAAAAAATGTTCGTTTTCATTAATTTTCCCGAAAATGTTCAGGAAGCGCAATACGTTGCAATGTTGATAGTGTTTTGGTTTAATTTTTTTTCCTGAAAGATTTTCAGGAAGTGCAATACGTTGCAAAAAAAATCATTATCTATTAAAAATTTTCACGAAAAATTTCGGGAAGTGCAATATTTTGCAACATAATTTAATAGTAATGATGATCTGTTTTTATATAATATGTAGTCACAATTTAAAACAAAATGATTGTGCATGATGTACAATATATTATATTATTATGTTAAGATAGTGTTTAGATATATGTAGGAATTGCAAACTCTTGTTTGCGTATATAATCAATTGATTTTTGTAAAAAAAAAAATAAAATAAAAAGAAAAACTTTAAATTAAAACTAAGAAAAATATAATAATATAAAATATATATATTGGAAACTTGAGCATTGAGATCATTTCATATAAGATCGGTATCGCGTTTTAATATTGAAGTAATGTTTAATTTTCTCAAAGATTTTTTTTAGAAAATGTTTAAAACTCTTAGTTTTAAACATTTTCTATAAATAACTGAAGGTAGAATGTTCCGTGCAAAAAATGTTGCTTTTATCGTAATAAAAATTGTTAGTTTTAATATAAAAAAAATGATGATGAAATAAAATAAATATATAAATTTAAAGACTAAAATAATAAATATAACATGAAATTCCGAGCCCTTCGTTTAAACAATAATTAAAAATTTAATTTGTCATATATAAACCTTTTAATTATAACAGTTGAAAAGGGTCAACTATATTTATAAGAATCTAATTTCGAAGGTGTTATAATCAATAAAGTGGGGTTAAAAGTATGCAAATTAAGCGGCATATCATAAAATTTTGGTATGTGCGCTCTCTTCCATTCTATTCTTTGTACGAGTAAGTAGAAATCTAAAAACCAAAAAAATTCCAACGTACAAATTTGAAAACGTTATATATATATATTTTTTTTTCTTTGAACAATATATATATATGGACTTATGGAGAGATTGAAGATCTGGTCTATGGTAGTTATAATTCTGGAACTAATTTTGGGCCAAAAACAGACAACACAAATTTATTAAAATTGGCGTAGTTCCAGAATATCTATGCTGGAAAATTTGTGGATTCCTATAATATATGTGCACATATACATCATAACCTCAACATTTTCTTCGCGCGCATCGGACAACGTGGGAGTTTTTTTTTCATGCAAGCTTTTGGAAATAATCAGGTTTTTTATCAAGAAACGGACAATAATCAGGTGGACAGCGCTGAGCGCAGTAAGTAGCTTACAGCGACCGTTTAAAAGCTTTCTCATAATTTTTTTATCGTTCTGCCGTCCTTTGGCAACAAACTAAAGCTGTAAGCCAGGAGAAAATTTCCTTTCCCCAAAATATTGCACTTAACAAAAGACAAAACTTTTTTGACAAGGTACAATAACATTTGGTATCCGGACATAACACCCAAAGACATAACGCCCAAATGCTTTACCAAGGTTCAACCGCTAAAAAAGATAAAATGTTAAACAAAGCGATGGTTTTATATTTTGGGTTTTTTTAGAATAAGAAAAAAAAGTTTGTAATAGCGGTTGGGCGTTATGTCTTTGGGTGTTATGTTATGTCACCTAACAATTTGCACTCTATTCCATTAGCAACGAAGATATAGAATATAGACCTTGGAAGCTATATAATAATAACAACAAATAATTAAAAAAGTGCGGCAAGCTTTTGGTATGCCCTTAAATACGTGATCTGAAATGAAAATGAAAATGTAAAAAATGTCGTCTTGCTGTGGATTGGACACATACTGCGATGACCTAGCGATGACACAGGGATTAGAACGCGCAGAAAAAGAGCGACCTAAATCTTCGTGGCGTAGAATAATGTTGCAGGAAGCCGAAGGCAAGAACTTCAACGACGTAACGGATCAAGAAATCGCGCACGTTTTATACAATTGGTTGATGCTCTTGGCTACCACGCAATTTAGTGAAGAACGAGACGATGATAAATAAATTTTGAGGAACTATTAATTACTATTTATATTAAATATTTCATTATTAGGACAGATAATTGAATATGATCCAAATATCCCGATAAATGTAATACAAAAAGCCTGTTGGATATTGAAAAATCATCGAAATTTCGGTATTAAAAAATAAATAAACGAAAAATAGCAATATAATTAAACAAAAATATCGAAACAAATATCGATATTATTAATAAAATAATAATCGATGGATCAAACAGGAAAAAATTACACAAAAAAAGATATAAATAATAAATTTCCAAATTTTACATATAAAAATTCCCATACAAAATATACGTATATTTAGCGATTTTTTTCGTGCAGACCAATTTTGATGATGCGTAAAACTTTTTTATTTTTTTAAATATCTTACTACATGCTGCTTATAAAATGTTCAGCAGATATATGGCAAGTTTAAAAAAAAAATCTTTGTTTTTTTGAAATTTTTATGTGATTTATATAGAAATTTTTTTTTCCGTAATTTTTCAACTTTGGACGTTCGAGGAACCTAATTGGTATGATAAATTAAAAAAGTAAAATTACCTCTTTTTCCATAGAATTTAATTACCTATAATTTAAAATAAAATATTTTGAAATCGGACAACAAACAAAAGTGTTAGAGTGTTCCGATAAATGTCCTACAAAAAACAAGGTGGCGGACGGTTTTTGATCCAAAAACTGATGTTCCGGGAATGGGATTTTTAGGAGTTTTTATATGTTGTGCAAAATAACATTATAAAAATATACTGCCCCATCTTGTAGAAAATTATTTAGCCAAAACACACTTTTTGACTGGTGTATCAAAAATATTTAAAAACATGATTAGGTTAAAAATATTTATTAAACTCTTTTAATATTATATACTGACTATTTGAGCAGGATTTGGTCAATAAACAAATAAAAAATAATGGTACATACATAAAAAAGTAGCTAAACAATTTTGCAGTAATGCTACATTTTATCAAAATGTTGTTTAAATTTCCGATTAGTTTTTATTTATTTGTCCTTTATATTTTTACGTCGTTGTTAAAATAAATGCAAACATTTCTGTACAAAATCTAAAAGTTTTATCAATTTTATGGAACAAATTGTTATATAAAAGTGTTTGTATAAAAATTGGCACCACCTTGTGCATTATATTGCATAGATATATAGTAAGCGCATTGTTTAGATGGGAAAATTTATTTTCGTTTTCTTTTTACATTATCGCTATATAGCTTTATGCACTCAGACGTCTCATGCAAGGTACGCCCGAGCATCCTAAAGCACCGCTGGGGAATAACTTTCGACCACCCCAGCCATTGTTACATCGACCTGTTCGTACAAATATTGACTTTCGAACAAAACAAAATGGAAAAGTATGTCCCAGCATGTACAGAGATGTACACTATAAAGGTATTTACTATTTATATTTTTATATTGTTTTGTTTATTTGTTTTTATAATAATTGATGTGTATTGTATTTATTTAATTTATATTATCATTTGTTGTAGACAAAATTTATTAAATAATTTTCATGGTAATTTCAATTAAAATAAATTTCTTCTTTTTTCATGCATTCAAATTTATAATATAGCCAACAGTTGGAAACAACATTAAAAATTGAATCAACATAATGAACTAAAACTATCAAATTTCTTCCATATCAATTGTGTGTGTGTCGACGTAAAAGTTTTTTGTTTATAATATTAAATTACTAAATTCCTAAATATTTTTTTTGTAAATATGAAATTTTCTTTTTCGAAATAATTTTACAAAACAAAAAGTGGTGAAAATGTGAAAAATATAATATAATAACAATAGGATTTTTTGTGACCGCGCAAAGAAAACTTTCAATAATAATACAGGAACTATGTTAATATAATAAAATAGAAAAGTGTGGTAAATGTAAAAAAAAAAATTAAAAATTATATAATATCGAAAAAAGAACATTTAGTGAAAATTAAAGACTAAAAAATGAAAAAAAAAATGCGTAAAGCTTAAAGCTTACATACGCATATATTATTTCCTATTTTTTAAAACATTGTATATATAAAACAATTATATAAATAAGTTTAGTTTATAAATAATAGAAAAGATCTTGTACATTGAAAATGTATATAGTTAAGCAAAATGTAAGGAATTAAAAATTAATACTAATTACAGAAAACTTAAACCATTAAAAAAAATTACAAACAAAACTTATCCTGGCGTAAAAATTAAAAACCATGAAACATATCAATATTTTCTCAATACTGCAGCATAAATTAAAACAATGAAGTTGAAAACAAAAATGTGTTTGTAGATTTTTAGGGCAAAACATAATAATAAATAAAAATAAAATAAATGTTGCTTTTATGTAGCTAAAGAAAACAATATATATACAAAAATTATATAATATATAGGCAATTAAAGAAAAATTGACAATTACTTATATAATTAATAATGAATAATGACATCATCAAGAATATTGGTTATCGCATTAAATTATAAAGAATATCGAACAATAATTACGAGTTACCATACATAAATTATGAACAATTCTATACGAGACCATTAAGTAAACAATTCCCAGAAAATAGTTTCCAATTTATATAAAGTTCTTCTAAATTGGATTGTTTTTATTATAGAAATGTCTTGTTTTAGTGCTAATAGGAGAGGATCCAAATGAATAATGTGATAAATCATTGGATAAAAGTAATTAAAACTCTATATAAATCTTCTTATTGTGCATCCATTAACCACCTCTCTCTGAAAGCGAAGGATATTAAGAATCCCGCATTAATATTGGTGATTTTAACGTTTTATATAATCGTTAAAAATTATGGGGAAACCATTATCGACCATTTAATCCCGAGAGGGGAGGATAGTAATAATCCCTTAAAATGTATAGTTCTTTTAAAATATAATTGTATTTCTAAATCCGAAATTAAAAATATATGACGACTTTTGGGAGAAACTATCTGCCTCGTTGAGGTAAGCGCTCGAAGCTAGAAATATAATTATTAAAACGAAAATTGTATTTATATTGACAGGGAGTGGGTAGAATGAAAATTGCGAGTGTTTTAGAAATTCCTACAAGTTACAAGATATCAAAAATTAAAAAGGTTCAACTCTGCTGTGAACAGAGAGGTGAAGGAAAAGTCGTATATTATTTACAAATCATTATGTGGGAGAATATGAACAAGGAAAACGGAGTGAGGAGTGTTTCTTATCTTAAAAAAACGGTAAAACTAAAAAAATAAAGATATTCGGCCTTTCAGGGAAGAGATTTGCAAACTATATTTCAGCTAAAAATTTAAATAAAACGCCAATATTGCGGTAAACTACTGTGGAAAATATAGGCAATATAAAAATCTAGGACAATTTATATAGTCCTATAGCCATGTGTATTCTATACTCAACCCTTGTTGTGGAAAATTAAGCTAAAATGTAAAAAAAATTGAATGTCTTAATCATTTATAAGTTAAAATTGTATAGAAGACATAAATCACATACCGTTTTTATACTGAATTTTTAGCATTACACTTGACGACATCATAAATTCCGTAAATCCGTGACATTTAGTAATATATTTTTTTAACGAAAGCTTGGTAAATTTAAGTGGCAACTGTTTGAAATCTTACACACAATCTTGTAGTGGCTGTATATTTACTTCATGTTTGGATAATGTTGGATTATTTTGTGTAGGTACTGGGCCAACCCATTTTTCTGTATATCATGTACCTTTGCAAATAGATTACCTGCTTACTAACCATTCAGATAAGTTTGTGTTTTATAATGAAATATCGGCCGGGCTTTCAAATCACGACCTTATTTTCGGTTCATACGACTGCTTAGTTGACGATTCCGATGAGCTTAGGTTTTATCGAAACTTAAAGGCTATAAATGTTGAATCATTTCTACAGGATGCATCGTCTATGGATATGACCAACTGTGCAAACATCGACCTTATGGTAAATGTGTTTGAAAGTAAAATCTTGTATCTGCTTGATAAGCTTACTCCACTTAAATCTATCATTAATGAGTTAATATTGATACAAGTCGTCAAAAAACTTCATTGCTCCCATTTCTCTATCTGTATGTTATTAAAATGCTGTAGGTCTTGCGTTAAAATTGAATTATCGAGATCGAGATATTCCCTCAGCAGGACTTTGTTAGCAAATATGGTGATATGATATAACACCCAAAGACGCCCAACCGCTTAACCGAGCTTTTTTCTAATTCTTAAAACAACATACTTTGTTTTTTTTATAAGGGACATTTTATCGTTGTTTAGCGGTTTTAAGCTTTTAAAAGCCTTTTGGCGTTTTGTCTTTGGATGTTATGTACGGTCCCCGCAAAAACTAATCTTTTTAAGGTTATTCTTTATATTCAGGAAAAAACAATTTCTTACATTTATGGCAACAACTCCTGTGTTAAATTTGTATGAGAAATTTAATTCTTTTCCTGGATTCGTTTGTATTCAATTATTATTACATATAAATTTAACCAACAAAAATCATAACACAAAAACTCGTAATCAATATAAATTGTAATGACAATGTATTATAAAAAAAATATTACATGTAAAAATATAATTTAAGAAATTTAAAAAATTATATAAAAAATAGTTAAATAAAAAAATAAAATTATTTTTACTACAAAAGCATATCGATATCAAACAAAAACCAAAAGGGAAACCCATAATATATTATTACAACTATACCCGCCCTTTTATATAATTTAATTAAATACAATAATATTTGTGCTAACAAAAAAATTAATTATTGAACTAAAATTATTATTATCATTATTATTATTAACCAGCATTAAAAAATTGAATAAATATAAAAATAAAAAAAAATTATATATAAAATGTAAACATGGCAGGTACACCAATAAATATGATGAAAAATAAAAACGTAATATTAAATGAAAATGTAAAAAAAAAAATTCAATTGAAACGATATATTACGCCAAAAACTTCAATTTATATGAAAAAAAAATATAAATAAAATTGTTAACATAAGAGCTATTTGAATAAAAATATACAAAACAAAATTTGCAAATTTCTGCTTTTTAAAAAAATATTATTTTTTATTTTGAATAGCTACAGGTAAGTTCTTATAGGAATTCACTATATAACAAATAGGTGGGTTCCAGGAAAATTTTATTATTTTATAAAAAAAAAACCTTTTATTGTATAGGGTTTCCTCAATATTGTAATAGCGCGTATTTGTGCGTCATCATCGCAAATATAGAAAACACTTTTCAATATATTTTTGTATTCAACTATTGTTACCTCTTTTATTTAATATTGCGGAAAATTAAAGGTAAATAATATTGCGTTTTAAAAAATATATATATTTTTGGGAGCTCTATGGAGGATATACATTATGTATATGATTTCTGTATTATTTCTCTATAATTGCGTTATTCATTTCTAATTCTATTTTCGAATTTAAACATATGTTTAAACAAAAGTACAATCGCCAGTAATGTTTAAGAGATCGTCGATTTTCGCAATAACGTATTAAAATTGTTTAGTTATTCATCGAGGTACTAATTTCTTATTACACATAACTTATAAAGCTAAAGTATTTTTATTTAAAAACCCAGATATAAGTCCATGTGTGTACACTGTACAGGGTGATTCAGTTAAGTGCGCAAAATTGTTAAGGGTTTATCGGTTTAAGCTTTTTAAAGTCTTTATGGGCGTTATGTCTTTGGGTGTTATGTCCTGCCACCGCTAAATTTACTGTTATTTTACTCAAAATTTTACTTCGAAAATATTCTAGATTGGAAAAATATAAGAACATAGTAGACTTTCAGGAAAACAAAAATTAGGGATTTATCACTTATATAATTTGTTTTCGAAGTTATTCTCAATAAACAAATGATAAACCATATGATACCAAACCAACAGCTAGGGTTCCTCAAATAGTGTAAAATAACACTCAAAATTTTTTAAAAAACAATATACAGTATAGCGAATATGCTCTAAATAAGACCCCACCGCCTCTATCATGTAAAGCAGCGTTGACCATTTCTCGGCCCGCGGGCAGTTTCATACCCAAATACGTCATAAAATCATTATACAACTATACGATATTGTACCCACCAATACGTAGGCACTGGGTTACTATGATGTAAAGGGTCATATCCCGACCAAAAATTAGACTACGAATTTTGGGGGAAACCCCTCCTTTCTGCAGAGGAGGGGTTTAAATGTGTATGCAAAAGTTTAAAAATGTGATATCTTGAATCCATATCTATACAGAATGGAAGAATAGGCAAATTAAAGTTTTTTGTAGTGTGAACTTAAGAAGGATCACCCTCCCTAATGGGAGTGCTTAACTTTTGTATGAAAAATATTGAAAAATATATATTTTTAGGGTCGTGTGTATTCAAATGAAAGAAAGGCCTTGATAAAAGCAACAACTTTATTTCTAAGAGTTATAATCAATCGTTCTCCCATAAGCCTCCAAGAGGAGTTAAAGGATTTCTTAGACTAAAACTCTAAGAACTAAAATTGTACCTCTCTTGTCAAGCCATTTAAAGAAAATTAATACACACAACCCATATAAAAATGTATTTTTGATATTTTTCATGCAAACGATAAACTCCTTCTATTTTGAAAGTGGGGTTACCCCTCATAAGTTCACACTACAAAAATTTTTTAATTTGTCTACCCTTACATTTTGTATAGGCGTGTCATCATAATATTTCATTTTAAAACTTTTGCATACAAACTTTAACCTCTCCGCCTGCCGAAAAAGGAGGTTTTTCCCAAAAGTCGTAGTACAATTTTTTGGTCGGGGAATCACCCTTTACAGGATAGAAGGGATGGAGTCCTATTCGGAGCATATTCGCTATACTGCAGTTTAGTCCAACATTTCACATTAAAAACGGTTTGTCATGAAAGAATAAAGAACCTAATAATCATATTAAACAAACATACAACGAAGTAACCCTGACCTGATGTATACTGTAACTTTTCCTAGGCCTTCATGAAATTTTTTGAACATTGCTCTTAAAAATTGCTGTTCTTTTCTTACGTATACCAACATTACATAAATATTTAGTATCCAAATAAAATATATATATATATATACAAATTCCAATAAAAATATATATAAATAAGTGTAGATTCAGACCAACGGTAAACGAGAAAAAATCACAGAATAACATTTACATGCCCAAGTTCAACCGAACAAAGTCCACACACTTCATGCCTACATTATTTAGCTATAAATCATCACTCGTCCTTTAATTATCTAATTTAATACCTGCGAACCAAAAACACTCTCTATAGTGTCTGTGTGTTTGGAATTTAATCAACCATACATATATGTATAGAATGTTTTATCTTTTCTATGCTAGATATCATGGTATTATTATATCTTATCTGTATAAAACTGCCATATTATCAGACAAAAGTGTGAATCCTAAGTAAGTAGCTGTAATCCTCTTATATGAACGTGTTTTGAACACACAAAAACAGTCGCATTTTTGTACAAATAGCTGCAAGAAAAACAGAGAAAACTCCAAGCAAATATGTAACTAGTGATGCGTTCGGTTCCACATTATATTGAAGTGGATTTACACAATACACAATGAATATTTAAAAAATGGCAGTAGCTTAGTTGTTAAGTTTCTAACGACTTAAAAAAATCGGACCGAGAGCCCCCAGTAAAACTGAGATTCTGCTTTTACTATCATTTAATATTTCCACTAGATTCCAAAAATGTAATATCTGAAAATAATAAAAATAGATGTCAAACTCCATTCTCTATGATAAATACCAGAAAAGAACTTCCTGACTTATTCCGATAAAGGCTTTTTAGTATGTATAGTTAAAGCTAAAATTACCAGAGTTTTTATCTCTAAGCAAATATTGGTTAATATGCAACTCTAACATCCTAATAAAATTAATAATATTTGTGACCAAAATGTCAAAATCGACCATCTATAATTGATTACAAAAAATATGTGAAAATGTATGTTGAACAATTATAAACAGTTAAGTTTGAATGTATTTTCAACCTAACTAATAAATACCGCAAAAAATTCAATAGAAATGCTTTAAAAACATAACTTCGTATAATTTTGTGTAAATGTTCAGCAAAAAAAATAACAAAAATAGTTTAGTGGTCAACAAATGGTAGTATCCGTATTAATAAGCACTCCAACCATTTAAATTTACTTTTTCTTGTTGTTTTATTGAACAGTTTTATCTTAAAAATCGAAATCATAGCTCCGTAGATGAGGTCTTAGATCCAAAATATTGGGTCATACACCATTTTACTTTATCTGAAAATCATCACAAATGTTTTAACGAATAGTGTAACTCGTTTTTATTTGCTCTTAATAATACCTATACCCATATAATATATAGGCTACCGAGCGAGAAAAAGCAAACAAAAAATAAGTCTTTTAGGTAAATGTCTGTCATGGGACGTTTTATATCCATTATTGAAGTGAACATAAATAGTTCAATTCGCAGATCCTTTTCTATGATATCACAATATAATATATTTATTCATATAGTTTTATACAGTGCGAAAGGTGACTGAGATGGGTGGGTTGCGTCATCTTAAAAAAATAAAAGCCCAAAAAACAAGCGTGTTGCTGTGCTTTACTTGTGCCAGTAACGTAGACAAGGGGAGGGGGGTTATGGGTTAAAAATTCCCCCAATTAACTTTTTTTTATAAAAAAACAATTATAACATATTAAAAAAGAAAAAAAATAGTATTATACACGAAATCACTAACTCCGTATTGGTGACCCCGACGTGAATATGAAGTTACAATTTTCTAGTTATGAATTTTCTATTTCAGCGCATTATACAAATGTGGAACTATTTTTTTTTGTTTAGGTTGTCCCAATGCACTGATGATAAAAATCGCCTTATATTCTTAAGTGCTACTTAGTATAACTTTTGCCTGTGCTCTTGTTGTATTAAATTATTATTTTATATTTTAACTCAGGTGACCGTAGATGTCTTTTATATTTTTATTTTTTTATTTAATTTTTAACACATGCTGGAAGATTAATTTTCATATATTTTTTGTATTTTTTAAATTTCACTGCGCGGCAATTTTAGCTCAAAACTGAACAAAAAAATTTAAGTAAAAATTTGTATATTTGCAAAACCATCCCCTTATAAGGCCTAGCTACGCCACTGGCTTGTGCTATACACAGCCAGCAGGCATATAAGCTTTAAATGGATTAGAAACGTGCTTGTATTGCACGAAATGCGAAAAACCAAACGCATCTCGCATTCGCACACAGTCCTTGTAATATTATATTGTCTGTACGTTTGTTCGTTCATCGATATCATAAATACTGAACACTATAGCTAATGCCAAATATATATAAACACTGGATGAGCTTTGAATTTTAATTTATCGGTATATCAATGAATTTACTATATTTGTGTGCTTGAAAAACTCAAACTTTATTATTTAATGTGATTACATAGGAAAGCCTTATTCCTTTGTAACGTTGAAGTACTTTTTTGATATTTTTGAAAGGTATTTTGTTTTTGATTTTATCAATATATAAGAGAATATAAAATTATAAGAACATATTGAAAACTTGAATAATCGGACATGCGGTCGTTGGGGAAAGGGATCTATTATTTCAATAAAAATGCATTAAGTATACTACTTGTAGACTACCGGCCCACGTTCATACCTCATGTGCTTAGCGCATTGCTGCGCTATCAAAAAACT
>JANSTW010054789.1:0-22251 GCA_027564275.1 Diadocidia ferruginosa
AGTTTTACATGAGCTTAGTTGACAAAATAACAACATTTATAAAAATGTTTTACGCTTAACTCTGAGTTTTATTCATTTTTAACATGCTATAATGCTAGGAGAAAGGTCTAATAGTTTAGAAGTTATGTGAGTTCCCCCGTACCTTTACCTTGGCAGCGGGCCCTCTTAAATTTACATCTCCTACTAATTATATTGAAAATCTGTTTTAATTTGTAGATTTTTAATCATGTTTTGTGATTTTTTTTTTATTTTTAAATTTTTTTTACGTCAAAACCGAATTTTGTCGTGGCACTGAAATGCAGGTTAAAGGCTGAGAAGACCCAAATAAAAATTACGGGTTATAGAAGAAGGTTTAAACTGGCATATTTTCACATTTATATGGTTATATTATCATATTTCTGCATTAGTAACTTTGCGTCATCAACATATCATTCATATTATAGCTGATAAGAATACATTGAAATGTTCATCATATTTTTTTGTACCTACTGGTTTTTTCCATTGGTATTAAATAAATAAACATTTGAAAGTTGGAAAATTATCATGAATTTATGTACATCCAAAATCAAAGTGTATTAATTTTAGATACTTGGATTTTTGTATGTAATTGGGCATGTTCAATTTTAGTTCAATGAAGCATGGCGCTAGTGCCTAATGTGAAAAATCAATGTATATTTGTGTTGTTTTTTTCACATTAAGACGGCTGCTATTATACATATATATTTTTGACGTTTAACATGTCCTATTAAAATGCATATTATTGTATTTATACATTGTAATTTCATAACTGCCGAGTAATAATAATTAAATTATAATTTGTCATTTATTAATTTTAGAGTTTTAAGAGATCGCTAATCTCTTTTCCAATCAATTTTAATGTAAAATTGTTTTAAAAAAAATTTCGCTTCTATGGAGACGTTTACGTTATGAATTTAATTCATAAAAGAGAACCTATACGTATACGTCCAAGGAAGCCGTAGCTTTAGTATGAGAAAAAATTGCCAAACACATAAATTATAAATAGTTATTTTGTCCGAAACAGTGTCTAATTTTGTTTTATAAAAAATATTATTATTAAGTCTCTGCTACGCGGCGTATCGTCTGATATATTTTCAAGTTAAATTTTACTAAAGATACAATCATTTTGAAAACTGAATGTTTAATTTCCGCATCGACAAAATCATAACCCCGCAACAGCTATAAGGTCTTATAAACAACCGACATAAGATAATTGTTTTATTCAATTTTACTTTCAAATTTAAATTATGGTCATATTACGACTTGTTAGACATGTTGGCTACATTTTATTTATATTACGAGTTTTATATTTTCTTATTTTGGCCGGTTCGATTTGTTCAATTTGTTCGATTTTATTACACCGATCGTGGGCAAAACTTTTGCCAATACCCAAAGTGTTCACAAAGAACTTTTGGCAAACTTGTTGTCTATTTGTGGACAATTCAAAATAGTATCGAAATGTAAACGTTCTTCTCGATTGTACGTCTCCACGTTTGGTTGCACGTTTCTTATGAATTCGTTCACCATTGTCATAAATATATTTATCTTTTTCATCTTTATTTAATGTCCAATAATGATTATAAATGGCAATTCGGGTATCTTCATTAAAATTGAATTGACACTTGTAGTTACAAGTCGGATGGCATGGATCTCTCATTTTACGTTCTGGCCGTGCAATGCCACTACGTGACAGATATGGTTTACCCATTTCTCGTAAGACCTTTTGGTAACGCATTTTATTTTTAAATCTTTTCGCACTAATCTGAGCCACATTTCTAAAACAAAGAAACAAAGAAGAGCGAAACATTATTAATTGAACTTTACGGTTTATATTTTTCTTATAATTTATAAAAAGGACGTGTTTTCACAGACATGGAAGGAGATAAGTTTTTCGGACTAATTTATATTTTGACGTTTTTTATAGGATCTCTTCACTTTAACCGGTAGCATATGTTCGATTTTATTACAACGATCGTATACCCAGTCGGCCGTAACACCTAACGTATTTACAAACATTTTCTGACAAACTTGTAATCGGTCTGTGTGCGCTTTGAAATAATATCGATAAGAAAATGTTTTTCTCGATGGACCCTTCGTTCTTGAACGCTGCGTATAAATGCGTTCGCCATATTCGTAAATAAATTGGTTTTTCCCTTCTTTATCTAATGACCAGAAATATTTATAAAAATTCTGTCGATCGACTTCATTAAAATTTAATGCGCATTTATAAGCACAACTGGTGCACGCAACCCCCATAGTGCGTTCAGGCCGTGCCATTCCGTTACGTGATAGATAAGCTTGGCCCATTTCGCGTAATCGCGCCTGAATTTTCATTTTTCCACCAATAATTCTATCCTTTGGTCTAAAAACAAAAGAAGAGAAAACCAACATTAATAAATGGCACAACGCTTTTCTATGTGCTTACAGACTAATTTTTAGTTCTAATTATTTCGTTATTTATATAAGATAATTATCATTAAACATTTCGTTGTTTATATTTTCTCTTTACTTTAATCGGTTCTTTATCTTCGATTTTATTACAACGACCATGCACCCAATTGCCTCGCACATCCAACGTATTAAGAAAGAATTTCTGACACACCTGCGATCGTTTCGTGTCCGACTGAAAATAATATCGATAGGAAAACGTTCGTTTCGACGGACCATCTGTCCGTGAACGTTGCGTATAAATTCTTTCTCCATTATCGCAAATAAATTGATTCTTTTCGTTTTTATTTAAAGACCAAAAATATTTATGAATTTTCATTCGTTTGTCTTCGTTAAAATTAAATACACATTTATATGCACAATTGGCGGTGCATGGAAATCTCATTGTACGTTCGGCACGTGCAGTTCCATTACGTGACAGATAAGCTTGACCCATTTCACGTAATCGCACCCGATTTTTCTTTACTTCACCAACTACTCTATCCACCACCGGTCTAAAATAAAGAGAAGAAACGAACATTAACAAAATGCAAAACTTTGTTGTTGCTTAAAATATTTGTTTTTATTTTCCGTTTCCGTTCTGCCTACATTTATCGATTATCTAGAGATATGCTAATATTAATCCCTCGCTTTTTGTTTAATTGTGAGCCGCTTTACTTTTTCTCGGTTTATATTGTCTGCGTACTGTAACAGGCTCACTGTCTTCGATTCTATTACAACGTTTGTGAACCCATTTCGTACGAATGTCCAATGTATTCAAATAGAATTTCTGACAAACTTGTAAACGCGTCTCGGACAATTCAACAAAATAACGGTATGTAAACGTTCTTTTCGATGGACGATTATCGAAATTTTTTTTCGGTCTTTTTGTACGGATTCGTTCACAACTCGTATAAATAAATCGATTTTTTTCCTCTTTTCCTATTGACCAAAAATGTTTGTGCAATTTCGATCGTTCTTCATCGTTAAAATTTAACGAACACCCATAAGTGCATGTTAGCGGACATTTTTCTCTAATCATACGTTCAGGCTTTGCAATTCCTTTACTAGATATGTAATTTGCGCCCATTTCACGTAATGTTTTATTTAAATTTCGGGTCCACAAACTTTGATTGCCATACGATTTTTTAACGGGCTTTTCTGTGTTATCATCACATCTAAAAGATAAAAAAAAATTGGAAATTATCTACCAACACACAGCTCTATACATAAATTAAAGACATTTTTTATTCAATTTAACAATTTTATATTCATAACTTGAAAATATATCGTACAATTCGATCGTCGTAAAAGAGATTTATTTTTATTATGTGCATTGGACTACAAAATTATGTCAAATATTGCAATATTTGACTTAAAATAATTCTTAAATTTCCAAATTTGATGAGCTTGGCGGTCTTATATAATTATAATTAAAACAGTTTAAAGTCTCTTTATTTGTTTGACGTTTTGTCAGAAATATAAACTTCTTCGATAACAATTAACAAAAATTTGAAAACATTTGAAAGGCATAAAACTTATCTAACATTTAGGTCAGTTCGTGGTTGGTTGGTTGGTAATTTATTTTACTGCAGTACAAATTTATTTACACAATTGCATTATGTATACTTAGAAATAGTTTTACATTATAACATGAAAATCACTAAATTCATCTGAAAAATCATAAATTTACAAACATATAAAACAATTTTGTATGAAAACAGTGCCAAAGCTTTATTAAACTTGATAGCCCCAAAGCTGTGTGACGGCACAGCAATTCTCTAGAATTTAAATGGAACGCCACAAAGCTTAGGACAAAGTTTTTAGTTCATACATAACTTTAGGCGGTTTTTTATAAAATTGTGAACTTTAACAAGCGAAACGTAAGTGTCATTTATTATTTATAGATATATTACAAAAAAATAATGTTGAGCTGTTCTTATTGATTTTTTTTAGTATTTTAAATTTATACTTAGCCCTCATAAGCGTAGAACCGTCTCAGCTGATTGTGCCTTACAGGCTAAATCTATTCAATATATAATGCATACTGTTTAGAATATGACAAGTTAAATTAGGGGAAAGGCAATTTTTTTTTAATTTCTTTAATATTTTAGGTCAATAATTAAGACTTTCGACATAATATTATAAAGTCAATGGTTTAATATAAACATTTGAAATAAAAAAGATAAAAATATAAAGATATTTTGTGTATACAAGAATTTTGATTTATCAAAATTATTTTTAAACAATTTGTTATGTTAGTTCATTCGTGATAAAAGCAGTGTGTCATTAATTTTCAAAAATGAACACATTATCTAAAACTTTTTATATTATGATGTATTTAATACTAGCTGGCCTGGTACCCGACGTGCGCTGCTACGCCTAGGAATGAAATACTCGTTGTTAAAAAAAGTTTGGAGTGGTTCAGGTTTCTCGTGCAGTAAATTGACTTGTCTATTTAAACGGATCCAACCTCAAATATTTCTTCATGAATCAATTCTTGAATAAGTTTTGTTGAATAAAACTACCTTAAGATAAGCTGTATCTTCAAAATTTAATTTTTTATGAAATAATCAAAACAGACAACCAAGGTCCAAACAAAAATGTTATCAAAATAAGATATATTCTCCGGTTTTCTATCTTTTGTACTAGAGGTACCCGATAGCGTGATTCGATCGGACCACAAAAAAAAATAATTCGAGATATGGTTTTTTGATGTCCGGTTGGCTGACAAAGACAAATCGGTTTAATTAATTCTCATATATAACTAATCAATATTTAGTTTATTTTTTTTGGTTTTGTATCGTTTTCGTACTGTAACCGGTTCAATATCTTCAATTTTATTGCAATTCTTGTAAACCCATTTCTCCCGAACATCCAATGTATTCAAAAAGAATTTCTGACAAACTTGAAATCGTTTGGATGACACATAAAAGTAGTAACGATATGAAAATTTTCGCTTTGATGGAAGATCGAAGGGAAATTTTGTATGCTCTTTTTTATAGATTCTTTCAGAATTCTCAAATATAAATCGGTTCTTTTCCTCTTTGCTTACCGACCAAAAATATTTATGAATATTCGATCGTACTTCATCGTTAAAATTTAACACACACTGATGTGCACATTTCAAGGAACATTTCTCTCTTATTCTACGCTCTGGCATTGGAGTTCCTGTTGCCGATGTATAATGTGCACCCATTTCTCGTAAAGATTTATTTATATTTGTCATCCATAAGTTTTTATTGCCATACGATTTTTTAACGGGCTTTTCTGTGCTATCATCGCATCTAAAAGAGATAAGAAAAAAAAATGGAAATTATCTACCAACACACAGCTCTATATACAATTATTGTTATTTTTTCGTTGCAATTTTACAATTTTTTTTTTATAACTTGAAAATATACCGTACAATTCGTTTGTCGTAGACGAGATTTATTTTTATAATATGCACTAGACTACAAAATTATGTAAAATATTGCAAGATTACTTTTATAATAATTCGTAGATTTCCAAATTTGACGAGCTGTCTTTTATAATTATAATTAAAACAGTTTAATTTTCAATAGTTTAAAATCTATTTATTTGTTTGCCGTTTTGTTCCAGGAATACAAGAATTTTTTATGAACACAGGACAAAAGCTTTAATAAACTTGATAGTCCCAAAGCTGTGTGAAGGCAAAACCATTCCCTAGAATTTAAATGGAACGCCACAAAGTTTAGAAACACATTTTTTATTTTATACATAACTTTAGGCGGTTTTTTTGGAAAATTGTGAGCTCTGATACCATAGTTTTTATTGACGGCATAGGAACCATATAGGAACCATATATGTTGGTATCATATAGGCGGACCAACGGCGTTAAGTGACTTCCGACTACTGCGATTGCTTTTAATTTTTTTTAAAACTCCTGCGAATGAAAGGCAATAGCCCAGTTGTGAATTTTGTTTGACCCTGTCGAGTCTTGAACCCACAACCTCAAAGCCGTGACGTTACCCACTTCTCCATGCTGACTAAAAACTTTTATATTATGATGTATTTAATATTATCTACAATTTATTCTTAGTTTTATATCTTTTTCGTACTATAACCGGTTCAGTATCTTCTATCTTATTGCTGCCCTTGTAAACCCACTTATCCCGAACGTCCAATGTATTCAAAAAGAATTTCTGACAAACTTGAAATCGCTTGTCGGTCAAATTAAAATAATATCGATATGAATATTGTCTTTTCGACGGCCTGCCCGCGGGAATTTTTGTATGCTGTTTTTTGTAGATTCTCTCACAATTGTCATAAACAAATTTGATCTTTTCTTCTTTGCTAATTGACCAAAAGTGCTTATGAATGCTGGAACGTTTGTCATCATTAAAATTATACGAACATCCATAAGCACAGTTTACGGAACATTTTTCTCTAATTATACGTTCAGGTCTTGCAATTCCTTTACTAGACATATAATTTGCACCCATTTCACGTAAGGATTTATTTAAATTTCTTGTCCATAAACTTTTATTGCCATACGATCTTTTAATGGGCGGTTGTGTGCTATCATTACATCTAAAAGAGATAAGAAAAAACAGACATTATCTACCAATCACACAATGATGTGCATTTTATACTTTGAGATCTTCTTTATATTTCGTATTTTTGGAAATTATTTCTCTTGTAATTTTCGAAAAGAATTGTTAAATTTTACAGATGTACAAAACATTTTCTAGTGTATTGAAATAAACACAGAAATGTAGCAACCTCACTGATCGCAAAAAAGAATACCCACGCGATATGGTTTTTCTGGTGTCCGGTTGGGTGACAACGATAAATCGGTTTAATTAATTCCCATAACTAATCAATATTTAGTTTATTTTTTTTTGGTTTTGTATCGTTTTCGTACTATAATCGGTTCAGTATCTTCAATTTTATTGCAACCCTTGTAAACCCATTTCTCCCGAACATCTAATGTATTCAAAAAGAATTTCTGACAAACTTGTAATCGTTTGGATGACAAATAAAAATAGTAACGATATGAAAATTGTCGCTTTGATGGACGACCCGCGGGAATTGTCGTATGCTGTTTCTTATAGATTCTTTCAGAATTCTCAAATATAAATCGATTCTTTTCCTCTTTGCCAATCGACCAAAAATATTTATGAATATTCGATCGTTCGTCATCGTTAAAATTTAACACACACTCATATGCACATTTCAAGGAACATTTCTCTCTTATTCTACGCTCTGGCATTTCAGTTCCTGTTGTCGATATATAATGTGCGCCCATTTCTCGTAAAGATTTATTTATATTTCTCGTCCATAAATGTTTATTGCCATACGATTTTTTAATGGGCTGTTGTGTGCTATCATTACATCTAAAAGAGATAAGAAAAAATACAAAATTATCCACCAAGCACATTACAATGCATTTATTTATCAGTGATTTTCTTTTACATAATTTGTTATTCTTTTCTTATATGTTTTCCGGGGTGTCTGATCTTCAAGATCTCGTTTATTACAATTTCTATATATGCGCTTGCCCACTACGTCTATTGTACTAGTGAAAAACTTCTTACACACTTGTAATCGTAAATCGTTTAACACAAAATAGTAACAAAATGAAAATTGACGTCTTGAATTGCCATGTGTCGTAGTTTTACGTTTAACAGGGATTCGTTCAACCGAATCATTGAAAAATAATTCCTTTTCATTATTTGTTAATGACCAAAAAAACTTGTGTAGTTTCGATCGTGCAGATAAATTAAAATTCGATGTACACGATAAGGGACATTTGCCTGTACACGGTGTTTTAATTGATCTTTCGGGGCGTTCATTGCCACCATTACCAACATATCTATCGCCCATTTCACGTAACCGTTTTCTTATCGTTTTTTGCCACAAATTTCGATTTTGTCGAATTGATGGATCATAACATCTATAAGAAATATAAATAAAATCAGTTTTAGTGGCCTAACTTTTTCATTAACAATTATTTTATTTCTCGTTTAGTTATTAGAATTTCCATTCACTATTTATAATTTAAAAATAAAACTCCGATAAAATGTATAGTGTGAGTAAACTTGATTTTTTGTTTATTTAATATATTTTTATCCCCGATCAGAAAGTTACCACGGATGTTTAATCCAAGGATTTTCCCATTTGATTATAATATCGCAATTATATATGTCAAAGAGATTCTTATTCCTTTTGAATACTACAATAACGACAAGCTGCATATTTTGTAAACGTGAGTTTTTTTTTTTCAATTCTCTAATAACAGTGTCAGTTATTTCAAACTTGGTAAATGTTACGTCTTACACAATAAAAACATTGTGATACATAAGAAATGATCCAATACTGTTTTGAAGCAGTAAATTAATTTTGAATAATTAAATAAATTTTTAACATTAGATTCATATTAATCAATGACCTCAGAAACACCGATATAAAAATTTTCACCGAATTCATGTTATTTTATGCATTTCTATCCGCCATATTGGATTAGCCATTTTGAATTTTTAAATTTAAAAGATTCGCAATCAGCATAACACCTCCAAAACTCACCCACCGGTTGCATCGTTTCATATAAATATAGGGAATTATAAATATTGGTCCGCCATTTTTATTTTCAAAAACATTATATACCGAACGAAAGATCATACATAGGTTTACACTTAAGTCGCAACAATTTTTTTGTTGGTATTTGTGTGTTAACTTTTTTTACATGCAAATTTTTTTCCACTGACGACAGGTTAGCCTAGAAATAGTGCAATCTTTGTCGGTATGAGTAAAAAACATATTTTTTAAGCGAATAGCTGGAGCCACATAATATTGCAAAAATATTCACTTTTCGTTAATCGATTAGCCTGTTCTTAAATTTTAAATTTATTAAACTTTATATATTGTGAATCGTATCTAAAAAAAATATGGATTTCACAGCGATAATCAAGGTAATTTCATTTACATTAAAACTCATCAGCGATCGGACTAACTTTGTACAGATTCTCTGTACACAACATTTGTGATATTTTCGTTTCTTATATATTTATCTAGATTCCGTGCAATTATTATATTTTAATAACTTTGTTTTTTTTATTAGAACAGAACAAACCCTGAGCATATTATGCACATAATCAATATTACTCATATAAATTTGACTATATACATAATCTAATCTAAACATATTAGTCACACAATCAGGTGGCGAAATCTTTGGGAAGCTAAATTAAACATTGCATTTTCTATACAAAATTCAAGGTTTAATTTAGCTTCCCAAAGATGTCGCCACTCTCATTGTGTAACTAAATATTTTTAGGTTATGCTATAGTGCTTTATCTTATGATAAAATTATAATTTTTTTTTCTTTTTTCGAGAAGGTATTTTTGGAGGCGGAGCACTTAAACTATCCAATTTATTACAATTATTCTGTATTTTAGCCGAGCCCACATCAATTGTGTTCATAAAAAATGTTCTGCACACTTGCAAACGATTCTCATTCAAATTAAAATAATATCTTAACGTAAATTGTCGTCTCGACTCGGTTGTTATGTAGGTTCTTTTTTTGCGAGTTTGTTCGGCAAATTGATGTAGAAATAATTTCTTTTCATTTTTCGTCAACGACCAAAAATGTTTGTGAATTTTCAAACGTTCGTCATAGTTAAAATTTTCATTGCACATCAGACGACACGTGACTAGGCACGGAGGTTTAATTTTCTTTTCAGGATAGACCTGGCCACGAAGTCCAACATAACTCTCACCCATCTCACGCAAACGTTTTGTAATATTTGTTTGCCACAAATTTTCATTTGGTCTAGATGACTTTGAGTGTGATCTATAAATAAATAGAAAGCAAAAGAATAACATCAAAAACAGTTTTGTAAGTTGCTAGCTTTTCCAACAATATTTTATATTCTTTATTATTATTTTTGATACAGATAAATTATAACTTGCTTATAAATGACGGGACGCATTAATCTTATTCTAGTGAATCTAAGTCAAGGTGTTCCAATTTAATCTTTCTCTTTTTATATTTTGGTTTAAAATCTTTTTTAATCGAATCTTTCACTATATTACAATGTTTAGTCAACAGTATACCGCAATAGTCTAATGTGTTAACGAAGAATGTCTTACAAACAGCATGTCTATCATCATTTAAATTGAAATAATAAAAATAGGAAAATTGACGACGTGAATCGTTTTTTTTAGTTTTTTTAGACTTTTTATAAATTCGATCTACTGTTTTGTTGAAAAAATCTTTCTTATTATCGATCGACAGCGACCAGTAAGTTCGAAAAATTTGCAAACGTTCTTCCTCACTAATTTTAAAAGTACATTTTAATGGACATTTTTCCGTACATGGTTCTTTCATTTTACGATCAGGTCGTTCAGTACCTTTACGACCAATGTAGGCTAAGCCCATGCCACGTAAATTCTTTGCAATTATTGATGGCCACAAATGTTTCTTACTATAACTTTTACGAATTGGCGGATCATCTTTACATCTAAAAAGATAAATGGAATGGCATTAATGGACAAATTACCGTTTTCTACTCTTATATTTATTTAGTAAAATAACAAAAATTAACGTTAACTTTTTTAGGACACCATTTATCCATAGAATGATTTAAAAAAAGAGAGCCCCTCGCAGAACATGAAAAAATGCTGCTTGTACTGTATCAAATCAACGTTTTCGAAGATTTGTTTATCGCCATATTGTAGCCACCATTTTGAATTTAAAAATTATCGAAACAAATTTGATTTAATTTCATTAAAATTAAAATTCTATTTATTTTGATTTGATATTAATAAAAAATCAACGTTCTCGAAGATTTTTTTACCGCCATATTGTAGCCACCATTTTAAATTAAAAAAATTATCAAAACAAATTTGATTTAATTTCATTAAAATTTTATATTTTTTGTTCATTTAATATTAGATCTTCTCAAAATTTCTGAATTTGAACTATTTGTTTTGTTGGTTTAAATCTAAATTTGTATGGAACCACTCAGACCTAGCTAAGACCACCAACAATTTATCAAAATAAGTTTTTATTATTTAGGACTTTCTTCGCCTTATTCAGATAAAAAAAAAATCATTTTGATTTCAAGAATGTCACTTTGTTGAATTACATCTGTCAAATAACAGGACGCAATGGCGGATCATTTAAGTTTTTATATATTGCCTAATATTTTTGTTATTAGAATTTTTTTTTGATTTGTAACAGTTAAGCTACTGAACTTGTAAGTCTTTTCTTTATTTTCTCGAGAATCCCACCTCCAGTTATAAGTGTTGCCCAAAATTATACGGCACTATTAAGGGTTAATTTTGACACTGGTAGATATCTACAAAAAATGTATTTTACGTTTTTTTTAGGTATAAACAGACCTAGCTCAGTTTTAATTTAAGAACATCGTCATCGTGTCCTTTACTTCAAAGCGAGGAAGCATAGGGACCATTTTTTAATACATACAAAAAAGTTTCACCAGTGGACGGATTGTAACAAAAATTTTTGGGGGTGAGTTTTAAGAGATTTGTAGCTCTGGGATTGTATTTAAGGTCTCTAGGTCAAAGGTGAAGGGGGCTCCCATACTATTTTTTTTTTGTAAAAATGTGAGAATATTGAAAAAGTTTTTTACCATTTGTCGGATTTGACCAATTTGTAGTAAGAGTGAGTTATTAGTGGTTCCATACTCTAGGATTGCATTTGGGGTCTATAGGTCAAAGGGGAAGAGGACCCCCATACGATTTTTTTTGTAAAAATGGACAAAAAATATAAGCATATGGAGAATGTTTTTTACCAGTAGACGGATTTGGCCAAATTTTATTAGAGGCTGAGTTTCTAGTGGTCTTATACTCCAGAATTGCATTACAGGTCAAAGGTGAATACGATTTTTTTTGGGTAAAACTGTGAGTATATTTAGAAACTTTTTACCAGTAGTCGGATTGGACAATTTTTGGTAAGAGACAAGAGTGAGTTATTAGTGATACCATTGCATTTTGGGACTATAGGTCAAAGGAACTGTAAACTTAAGGGTGGATACACCCCTTCTAAAATTAGAGCGGCTTATTGTTTGTATGAAAAATATCAAAAATGAATATTTATAGGTGTTGTGTGATATCAAATAAAAGGTATTTACAAGAGCTACAACTTTAGTTCTAAGGGTTTAAGTCGAGGTTTAAGTCTATCGTTTTCTCTTTAGCCTCCAGTACGGTTTAAAGGATTTCTTAGACAAATTATATATGCCAGTCTAGGTGCTGAAAGGCGAACAAATTTTTTTTGTGAGTTTTTAATGGAATTGAATTTAAGGTCTTAAGGTCAAATAATGAAGGGGCTTCTACACGGTTTTTTTTATGAAAATGGATCTAGTCGTAACTTCAAAATATATAGTTAAAGCAGCATCCCAGTTTTACTGGGGGCTCTCGGACCGATTTTTTTCTATCTGATACTTTAGAATGAATAAACATAATTAAATTGTCAATTTTCTTCTATCTTTATATTTTCGGTGCGGTTTTTCGGGTTCGTCTAAAATTTTACAATTGTCCACAATATATTTGCCCTTATAGTCTAAAGTTTTTGTATAGAAATTCTTACAAACTTGTAGCCGAACATCGTTTAAAAAGAAATAATAAAAATAGGTATATTTTCGTTTTAAATTCCGATTTTTTGTGTATCGTCGTTTTGGATTGGTCCGTTCAACGGTTTTATAGTAAAATTGTTTCTTTTCCTCGTTGGTCAGGGACCAATAATATTTATGCACTTTTAAGCGATCATCATAATTAAAATTTACATTACACAATAGTGGGCATTTCTCTGTACAGCCTTTGTTTTTTATTTTGCGTTCGTCCCGTACAACGCCTACATGATTTACATAACTTTGGCCCATTTCTCGTAATTTTTTAATTACCGCTTTTTTCCACAAATGCGGTTTTGCATAACTTTTTTTCACTGATGGTGTACCATTATCACCACCATCACACCTAAAACATACCAAAAAAAGGATTGTGTTGAAAACATTTTTTCGGTAAGGATGCAATTTTTTTTTAAACATTTATGAGAAGGATAAAGTCTCCGTATTTACATCTTTCTTAATTCTCAAGAGGGAGAATTTAAAAATCCAAAATTTTCTTTCTTGCGTTTATATAAATAAAACATTTTGTAATTTAATTAGTTTAATAACTTTAATAATAGTAATAATCATCATCGTGTCCTTTACTCCAAAGCGAGGAAGCATAGGGACCCTTTTTTCTATCTGATACCATGGTTTCATAATAATAGTAATAATAACTTGGCTAAATAATATAAATTTATTTTATGTAACATTATTGTATATATAATTTTGTCATTAACCCTTTGCATACAAGACCTATCTAAAATAATAATTTTGATTTAAATTCTATTCTAATTTTTTTCTCTCCGTATATTTTCGTGTTGGTTTTTTCGGTTGTTCTAATTTGTTACAATTATCGACAATTTGTCTGCCCCTATAGTCGATTGTTTTCACATAAAATCGTTTACAAACTTGTAATCGAACATCGTTAAGTTGAAAATAAAAGAAATAGGTAAATTTCTTTTTGGAAATTTCATTTTTCGTATATCTTCGTTTTGGGAAAATTCGCTCAACGGTTTTATGGAAAAATTCCTTTTTATCATCTGCGGATAGGGACCAATAGTATTTATTGATTTTAACACGCTCATCGTGATTAAAGTTTAAATTACACAATAAGGGACATTTTTCATTACATGCCGCCTTTACTGAACGTTCTGGTCGTTGGTAACCCTTCCGACCAACATAAGCAAGACCCATTCCACGTAATCTCTTTGCAAGATTGTCTTGCCACAATAGATGATTGGCATAACTCTTACGTGCACCATCTGTACATCTAAAAATACAAATGGAATGGAATTAATGATGCAATTTCATTCATCTTACTTTATTTTTCAATATTTTTTTTTAAACAAATTCTTAATTTTGCTAATTTTTTTTTGTCTAATGTTTTTTTTTTGGTTTTTCCTAAACTAAGAGTTAAAAAATTTAAAACCGCCCAAAATTCTTATGTATTTTTTCTTTTTGTATATTTTCGCGTCGGCGCTTTAGTTGGGGGTTCGACCTTTTGACAATTATTTAAAATTTTTGGACCAAAATAGTCTAATGTTTTTGTAAAAAATTGTTTACAAACTTTTTGCCGTACATTGTTTATGATAAAGTAATAGAAATAGGTAAATTTTCGTTTAGAATTTTCACTTTTCGTATATTTTCGTTTTGGATGAATCCGTTCGACCGTTTCCGAGAAATACTGCTTTTTCTCGTCATTCGACAGGGACCAAAAGTATTTGTGGATATTAAGGCGATCTTCGTCATTAAAATTAGCATTACATAATAAAGGACATTTTTCAGTACATCCTTCTTTTAATTTACGTTCGGGACGTTCATTGCCATATTTATTTACATAACTTTTGCCCATCTCGCGTAATTTTTTCGAAATTGTACGTTGATATAATTCAGGATGACCATAACTTTTTTTCACTTGTGGTGTACCATCACACCTAGAAACAAAAACAAAATATGTTTAGGGCAACGGTTCATTTCAAGCGCGAGCAAGACGATTTTCGAGTTTTAATTCGATGGAAATGGGAATTTGCGGTGGAGTATCAAGAAATAGTTTAAAGGAGTTCGCCTTTTAAAAACTTTCTCGGTAATTTCTTTATATTCCTGATCTTTTATAAAATGTGTAATGTTGTTTATCTGATATATGTTATTATGTCATATAAGAAAGTCAAATGTCTAGTTAATCAGTAAAACTGAGAGTCAATACTAACTTTTTTGTGCAGACTTAAAGGGAAACGCCCCCAATCCGAATTGAGAGAGTTTTTTATAGTTTGTATACAACCCCCCAAAAAGCAATATTTTAGTGTTTTAATTATACGAAACGACAGAGCATGTCAATAAAGTATTTTGTTTGTTTTGGACTAAGGAAGTTAATCGGCTTCTTTCGGAAATTTTCTATACAAAATGTAATCTCCATCCTTTTCGAAGGAGAGCAATTCCTCTTAAGCCATAAACAAAACAATTTGGTACTTTAATACTCTTCCGTCCGGAACTGTGCCGCTAAACTAGTCAAAACGTGGAGTTTACATTAAAGACATGTTTAACTTTAAACCACCTTGCCTTCCGGAAAGGGTAGTTCCACGACACAAGTTTCTATGTTAACTGCAGCTAAGGTTTAGTTGACCGGAGCAGACTCGCCGGAACTAAACTAGTCACAATATGATATTACATTAGTCATGTTTTACTTTAAACCCCCTCATCTTCCGAAAAGAGTGGTTCCCCCTTAAAATTCTAAACGATACAAGTTTCTATGTTGACCGTAGATAAGGTTTAGTTGACCGGAGCAGTCTCTTCGGAAATGTGTCACTAAACTAGTCAAAATATTAGTTTACATTAGTCATGTTTAAATTTAAACCCCCTCACCTTCCAAAAAGGGCGGTTCCCTGTTAAAAGCCCAAACAACACAAGTTTCTATGTTTACTGAAGCTAAAGTTTGACCGGAACAGTCTCTCCAGAACTGTGCCTCTTAAACTAGTCAAAACATGTGTTTACATTAAAGTAAAGCTTAACTTTAAACCCCCCCATCTTCCGAAAAAGGCGGTTCCTCCTTAAGTCTTAAACAACACAAGTTTCTATGTTGACCGTAGCTAACGTTTAGTCGATCGAAACAGTCTCTCCGGAACTGTGCCGGTAAGCTAGTCAAAATGTGAGTTTACATAGAAAAGGAAAATTAAAATGAGCAACTATACTAGACACGTAAATTTTCACTTTAGGTTACAAACTAACCCTCTATAGAACAAATTATTTTGTCCCATTAAACAACTATAATTCCAAAAAAAATTCTTCTCTGCCAAAATATGTTGACATGTTTATTAAAAATTTTAAAGCACATTGCAAAAATCGTAAAATATCTTTACACAAATTTAATCGTACAACACTTAATGCCAATGGAAATCGGTTACTTTGCACAATACACTAAAATAGAAAAAAAAACGAAATTGATCCGCACACGGCGACGCAAAAACATGAGCGATAAACGAGGAGTAAACGTATATATTCAATAGATTCGTGGCGTTCGTTTTAGTTTTTATCTAGTAAAAAAATGTCATTGGGTCGAGTCTTATTCAAAATTTTTCTTAATTTAAAAAAAACCGTCTAGAACAAAGAGTAAATTTATTCCTGAGAGAAGAAAGGTACGCTTTGCTCTAGCCGGTTTTTAATTGTGAATAACTTTTCATTGAATCAGACCGAATGCCTGCTTTGAAATTGTAAATCGTTTAAATCAAATATTATTAAACATATGCAAAAAAAGACGCCATCTTGAATTTTTATCACATGTTATCAGTGGACGATTTCACTAATTTTCGAAACATCACAAAAAATACTTCAATCGTAATTCAAAAGTTTTTTTTTGCATGTCGTGGACCAGGTCTATAAAGCGCTAAAAAGACATTTGCCTGGCAAACAGATAATCCGCCATCATGAATAAAAATGCTTTGCAAAACTTTATCTAAATCTTCCTTCCTATACCTCCCAAACCTCTAAAATTGTTGGCGCCTTCTCCTCCCCAAGATGAATCAAAGTTTAATGAAAATGTCAGAATTTATGTCTGAAGGAAAGTTTTTAAGTAGTGTTTGCAAAGTCATTGCAAATCGCCAAATTGTCGGCCATCTTCTTAAACAGAATTATGCATCTACAATAAACTAAAAATATTGTCGGCCATCTTCTCAAACAGAATTTTGCCTCTACAATGATTGATTTCATTGATTGATTGATCATTCAAATTAGGAAAATAAAATCGTATGTCAAATTTTCAAAAGCTACTACTGGTTATTATTATACTGTAAACTGTGGTGTTTGGTATCAAATGAACACCTACAAGATAAACTTGTTTCCTTTAAAAAAAATATAAAAGCGAATTAGAGGTGAACATCTAAAGAAAATGTCATCCCTCCTCCCGCTTTGGCAGGTCCTTTTTATTTTCTTTATACCAACATAATACAAACTTTGACCTCTTTCCCCGTCTAATCGAAGGAAAAAACGCCAACTGTTATACGAGGTTTTCGGAGTCTCAAAAGGCGTCTCTTCAGGAAGGGGTCTGTCAGGAGTCAGCAGGCAATGGCGCCTTAATCGATAGTGTAGATTCTCCAAAACTACAAATCTCATACAATTTGCAAATATTTATAGACCAAAAAAGTTATTCATATAGTTTTCTGTAGCTAGCCTTTACGGTAGTGTAGTTTGTGTTGTAATAGCGCAAGTTTTCTGTTTTGACGCCATCTTGAAATTTTCCAAGTTACGATACATTATTACCGGTTTTAACAGACTTCATGTAGATACAAAATAATCAGTTTGGTAACGTCGAAAATGACATAGTCATTTTTTCATGTATTTTTAGAAGGCTAAATTGTAGTTATAAAACATACATGAAAGACTGTAATTTTCGACGCTAGGCACTTTCGGTGCTAGGCAATTCGATGCAAGACACTTTCGGTCTCAGGCAATTCGGTGTTAGGCTCTTTCAACGCTAGGCAATTCGATGTAAGGCACTTTCGGTGCTAGGCAATTCTGTACTAGGCTCTTTCAACGCTAAGCACTTTTGATGCTAGGCAATTCGGTGTTAGGCTCTTTCAACGCTAGGCAATTCGGTGCTAGGCTCTTTCGACGCCAGACATTTTCGATGCTAGGCTCTTTCGACACTAGGCACTTTCGGTGCTAGGCATTTTCGGTGCTAGATACTTTCGGTGCAAGGAAATTCGATGCAAGGCATAGTCGGTGCTAGTACATGCTCCGACTTTAACGATAGTAAGGGTAGCTCCCATACTAATAAATCAAGGTATGGAAACCACTTACGGAAATTATGGGATCAATTATTTCGGATATCACGAGACACAATTTTTTCTAGTGGTTTCCCTTAGAGATAAATATTCAAACATGCCTCTTTAGACGTTCCCCATTATTTTTTTCATCCGTCCGATATATTTTATTTTCAACCCATCTTCCTTTCGAATGGGGAGGAAACACGCCTAGAACTCACCGTACAAAATTTGTTGCCCCCACCATACCTAGAAATTTTACAGAAGATTCGGTAAGGAAAGAGGACTGCACTTTAGTCAAAATTGATACAACACTTTATTTACTTAACGTAACTTATAATTTAATATGTAAATATTTGAAAACAGGCTAATCGACAAAGTTATCCTCAAATAAAGTAATCGGTCGGCTACATTTCTTCGTTCGAGGCCTGAAATTTATTTTACCCTAGCCACGAGATTTATTTGAGTATAACTTGACTTTTAATTAGACCGATTAGCCTTCAAATATTTACATGTTTAAAATCAACGGTAGGAAAAAAGAAAAATTATTCATTATAATTTAATTACATTTCCCTCGACATGCCTACCATATTTCTCATCATAATATGTTCCACATAAGTTATATGTTGTACCTACACATAAATTATGACGATGCTGATGGAAAACTAATTCTATTAGATATTATATAAAATCTTTGATAGTTACTCAAAAAATTAAGTGTAACCTTTCGATCTTATCGATTACCCAATTGTGAAAATAAATAAAATAAAAATATCTTGCCTTTTATACGCCGCCCGTGTTTTCGTGTTTTGTTTACTCACTTATCATATAGTTAGCTCTAACCTTTCATCATCACTGGTGCACTTTTCTTCATTTCAAATCATATTTGTCTTCTTCACACATAACTACCGACGATTTTGAAAAAATTAAATTTATAATTGTATTTACACACATCACTTTTACGAAATTCCAAAGTATAAGTAATCTTAAATAATTACCGAGAAAAAGTCGCTCAGCTATTAAATGATTTGCAATTGACATAGGATTTGTGTGATAAAACAAAAAAATTAAAAATAATGCATGACAAGCTCAACAACTGCAATGATTCGTTAAATCTTATTATTTCTCACTTTCGTATACATCTCAAATTGTTTTCATCATATCCTACTCTAAAAGTTCACAAATCTTGTCAATTGCAGACTGGAGCATCCACATTTGTTTCAATTTTTCAAAATCAGAGTATATAGCCGCAATGTCAATTTATAATTTGATCATATTCACACTTCATATTAAATTTGATGAGAAAAAAATATTTAAATTTAAAATTCTTTTAAATAAAACAAATGTTTGAAAAGCAAAAAAAAAATCTTTGGCAAATTTAATTTAACGGGGACTTCTTAATTTTAAATTGAATATATTAAAATATGCGGTTTTTTCTTTTTGTCAAGGGGCCTGCTCGTGTTTTTTCTTTCGGTTTCAACGATTTTTCGCGGATTTTTGTGGAATTCGATTATATATATTTGAAAAAAATTCTTTAAAACTATCATTACAATGGCTATAATCAAATATTTAATGGGTTTTTTCCAACTTAATTTCATTTTAATATTTTTTTAAATATGATGCAAAATAAATCGATACGAAAAATATATTTGATTATAGCTATTTGTAATGGTTCAAAAATAGTGTAAAGGATTTCTTTCCAGAAGCAAACTAATTCTATTCGAACTTTTTAATTTTTATTGTAATTTTTTAAATTTAATTTAAATCTTTTTATTCATTAAAACAATGGATTTTGTAAAATTTAAATTCGAATAATATTATTGTAGATATAATTAAATTTAAATCCAAATTTATAAGATTGAACTTCTCTTTTAAAGATTTATTGAACTGAATTAGCGCTTGCCTCTAAACATCCTCTACACGTTTTATTGTTTAGAAAATAATGTTCAGTAAATAATAATTAAGTGAATTGCATTTAAAAAAATATATTAATTTTGTATTTTGTAATAAAAATTTGTAAGGATAACTTATATGTGTAGGAGGCTTTCTTCTTTTGTATACGTCTTGACTCTTGTTGAACAAACAAAATTAAGAATAAGTAAATTTTTTTAAGTTTGTTGTTAGTTGCAATAATTTAACTCTTAACTTGATATTTTTGGTTTGAGTTGTAAATCATTGCGAACATTTTTTAGGAATAAAAAAAAATACTATAGCCGGATTTGGAAGATTTGTATTCTATATTAAATGTTACGCAGTGAAGAGTAAACGTAATAATATACAAGTAGACGCTATTCGGAATGCACTACAGGCTATAAATCTCTAGCAAGGATTGATTGTCTGGGTTGTCACCTTGCTGAAGTCTAGAATAATTTAGGCTGAGCTCAGTGGAAGGAGCTAATAGGCAAACACCCCAGGGTGGTGTATTGTCCCCATTGCTATGGCTCCTTGTGATGGACAAAATACTTCGTACACTAGAGTATCAAGGTTTTAAAGCTGTTGCCTATGCGGCCGATCTCGTAGTTCTATAGTATCAGGCTTCTGTTTGAGCACCATTAGTGACATCATGGCTTTAAAATTGGTTGGTAAATGGGCTGACGGATGCGGATTATCTGTCAACCCAACAAAGACAAGTCTCGTATTATTTACCGCCAAAACAAAATTCTCTGTGTGGCAGCCTTCTAAGTTGGGAGGCATCACACTGATTTTATCCTAAGTATTTGGGTGTAATTCTAGACCCCAAACTTAGCTGGAAGATGAATGTAAAGGAAAGGGTGACGAAAGCCAGCCTTGCTTTCTACGCATGTAACAAAACCTTTGGTAAAACCTGGGGTCTTCATAACAAGATGGTCCTGTGCATCTACACGGCTATTGTTAGACCTATTCTCTCATACGGGTCGCTGACCAACCGTAGTAAGCTTGGTAGGGTGCAGTGTAGTGCAAAGCTAGGGGGTTTTTTTGTAGAGGGTCACAAGTACTTTGCACCCTCTATTTGACAGTGTCCATAATTTAAGTTCTTTTCATGCCATTGTATATTGGCTTTAAGCCTGATATAAGCTCTTCTTGCTTCCTCGTGCATAAAAAGAGCAGGGAGAGCAGCGCGTCTAAAGCATCTGATCTGAGCTAGGGGTTACGGGAGCGTTGAGAACGACCGAGTGTGATGTTGCACTTGTTTCCACCTGACATACATATTAAATGCGTGGCTAATTGCGGCGCTCTCAGACGAGAGTCTGAGCACTGCGTAGATGGCCCTTATACGGTCACAACAGAATACTTTCATTGGGTTGTAATGACTCGTTCATTGCCACAGACTATCTAGTTCCAAATTTGGAACTGGTTAAGCAATTTAAAGCAGTATTTCCAACCAGAGAAGAGTGGGCAGTCAGACACATACTGGAAGGGTTTGACACTGTTATCTTCATGGTTCAAAGATGGACTGTGGTGTCGGTCCTGGTATTTTTTGTGAAAAGCTGCTTAATATATCAGAATCATTCAGACTTCCATATATGGCAAGTGTGTTTCAGGCTGAAGTACTCGCTATTTTAATTCTTATAGCCTGCAGACGAGTAGGAGCATACAATGCTTGCATGCAGAGAATAGCTATTGTCGTGGATAGTCAGGCTGCTACTTTAGCTCTCATCTCCTCGTCTATCTCCTCAAAACTAGTAAATCAATGATATGATGAACTTTCTATCATTGGTAGGCAATTTGATGTCGATCTTGTTTGGGATCCTGGACATAGCAATATCATACATAATGAGCGTACCGACGAACTGGCTAGACATGCCTCTACGCTGGGTGCAAACCAAACATGACAAACAGCATCCACCATTAAATCTTATTAAGAAAACCATCCAGGCGCACTACATCATCATCATCGTGTCCTTTACTCCAAAGCGAGGGAGCATAGGGACCAGATTACCCTTTTTTCTATCTGATACCATGGTTTTCATTGACGACTA
>JANSTW010054790.1:0-12054 GCA_027564275.1 Diadocidia ferruginosa
AAATACGAAATGTTCTCCGAATTTCTAACTTTTGTACTGGAGGTACCCGATAGCGTGATCCGATCGGAACAAAACTTCACTCGATTACTCTCTTGGTCTAAAAAATTAGATTCTAAAAATTTGAGCAAAATAGACAGTTTAGGCGTCTATAAATCACGAACATATATTATACAATTTTAGATAAAGCTAATTTTTTCAGAATAAAATAAATAATAATTTTATTTTCCTTAGAATGCTGCCACTTCCATTTGAAAGTAAATACATTTTAATTAAAATGTAACGTCGCATTTCAGTCACGATTTTCAAATTATTTCCATCTTTATGTAATTTAAATATATTTATTTAGATTTATTAAAATTTATATTATATTTAATGAAGATGGAACTTAAGTAATTCATAAGATCCTTTATCGATCTAAATAGAGGATTTTGTGAATTACTTAAGTTTCATCTTTATTAAATATAATATAATTAATGTGTCTGTAGTTCTTGTATTAAAAATGGCAAAGTATCGGATTTTCTCATAAAAAATATTGTAAATAAATTTATTAAGATGACATTATCACCACCTGCAACAAGTGATTTAAATAATGTATTATAGACTAATAACATCTATTAAAAGATCTATTAAAGTATCTATAATTATTTATATATTCTTAATTGTGTCGCTATTAAGTCACAATATATCAAGAAAACATGTCATTTTGTCTCTTTGAAATTCATTCAACATGTCTGCAGAACCTGGATACGTCGATTCGATGCACTTATTTTCTTCTGTAAATATTTATACTTGTTATAGGTACAACCTACTCTGTATAAATTCCTTTAAATAAATTGATAAGACATTAATCCTATATAATATACAAGAAGTGTATTTTAAGTACATTTAAATTGAAAATAATTTATTTTAAAGAAGATTTATTTCATTATAATGGAACGAACAGGTTTTTTGTTTTATGCAAATATGCTTAAAAGTATAATAAATTTATGTTTATAAGGGAAAATTATAATCATTAAATAGAATAATACAGCGAGTTATATAATATAATTGAACTCTAGAAAAAGATTAAAACATCCACTTTGTGTTAAAAAGAAGAATATTTTTTCCATATAAATTCCATTAAATAGATATGTTCATTATTTTTCTTTTAATAATAATAATCATTTATTATCCTGCGAATAAAATTATATATAATAGACTAGGATTTATAAAATATTGTAATAACTAATAAGCTTATTATTACTATAAATTCATATTTTATATTGAAAATATAGAAAACTGTTTTCCTTTAATTATAATTTTATTGAATCTGATCAATTTACAGTAATTGCGCGGTTATGCCTCTTATATATTATACAATTTTCCACGAGAATTTTATAATTTCCTATAGGTATATGTCCAATTATTGGTTATTTAATTTCTTTTAATTTTATAGTTCCTTTAATTTATAAATAATAAGCTTTGTATAGACTCATCTTAAACTATAAGGGATAAATTGTTATGGATGCGTCTTGTAATAAACTATTATTTTACGCGGTAAATCGCGTAATTATTGTATACATTTTTTTAGAATAAACAATATTGTGTTTGAGGCAATGATTTAACCTTAAGACGATGGAAATTATAATATGTAATTTTCAATTGCATATATCTTTAAGTACTTCAAGGACTTAATAAAACCGCTTTTACGCGATGTTGCGGTAATTTTCTCTATTTTTATGTGAATATATGTTTTTATAGAGGCTTCTTCTTGATATATAATTATCAGAATATAAAATATTAATAATGTTCTCCATAGCCAATATGTTAAAGCGATTTAAGAGTTTAGATTACACTCTGAATCTGATGTAGTTGACGAAAATACGATAAAAAATCGCATGTAATTTAAAAAAAATCTAACCAAGTATACTACATATTATTACGATTTATATAGATATAATAATTGTTTACAGCATAGAGACCCTTAGGACATTAAAAACTGTTGTCATTCAAATAAATTGGACAGAATAGTCTGTTAAAATACCTGATTATTATCGGGTAAACTTAAAAAAAATTTGGTTCATATTACCGACTTAAATCTGTATTGACAGCAGCATATATGCTGTTGACTGTTGACTGTACCTCATTATGTAATAAAACGTATTGTATACTGACAATGGTAAACTGAGCATCTGTTCTGAATACAGAATATCAGTTAATTTAATCAAATTGTTGTGCCAAAAAGATTATAAAATGCTGTCAACTGCACCATCAGCAAAACAAAGGCCTTTTTTATTGTTGTGATCTACCATCTACTCAAGATCTTCCACGTCTGAATTCACGTTGTTCTTGTCAGATAGATTGCTTGATCGAGAGTCTGTTATGAATATTAATTTAGATAATTTTGGTAAAGTTAGGTTTTCCTCGCTAATTTGAACGCAGATGTTAATCCTTTTTCGGTAATTTCACATCACCAGATTCTTACACAGTCACACTTGACGTACAATAGGTTGCTGCGCTGCTACAATAGCTTCCAACATCCAAGTCTATTTTCAATAGTTCAACGGGTTCGCCACGAAAGCCCGTTAAACAGCAGGGACGGTAACCGGTTATAATACCAGATTTTGTTGCGAAAGGGATAAAAATTAAAAAATATTCCTGTAGTAATGTATTTCGTTAATTTTTGTTCAAGAATAATCCAAAAAGAAAAAAGCAAAACCAAGACCAACATTGTGAAACTTATGAAACCAAAACTAAATTTTAAATCGTTTAAAACCAAACCAAAAATGCAAATAAATTTGCCAGTTTATTCGACTAAATATTATGCCTAGGGATGATCAAGATAAATAATATTAAAAATAGAAAACCAAAAATGTGCTTTGCGGTTCAATATTTTTTAAATTAAATACAGTTTATCATGCTGTAAATATGATTTTTCTAAATATTAAAAATATTCTCATTTAAGGTTCGGATATCTATTGGGTTTTGATAAGATAGTTTAGGGTAAAAATTTTGTCTCTTTTAAAATAGCTATAAGTGTTGGCTGCAAAAACTTGCATTTTTCCCGGGTTTGCCACGAAATCCCGTTTGACAAAATCTAGTTATTCAAATGCGGTCTCCCGAAATGCCGTTTTTTAAATCCCGTTTTCCAAAATCGTTTAAAAAGAAAGAAAGATGGCAGTATTGGGGACTGCCTGCAGAACCGAAAACAACTTTGAGGGATAAAATATTATTATAGTAACATTTTTTTAAACAATTAGATATATTCTATATAACAAATATATAAGGGCTCTACAGCTTTACTAACATTAACCGAAAGTGCCTAGAGTCGAAAATGACATAGTCTTTTTCATTGAAAACTTGAATAATCGGACATACGGTCGTTGGGGGAAGGTGGTCCAGACGCTAGGCACTTCGGTGCAAGGCAATTTTATGCAATAGGATATGCTCTGAATATTTTTATTAAGTTTTCCGAAAAAGTAATTATTTTAACCAAACTCTAATATTATGTCATAGAAAAATAATTGTAAAAATATTACCCAACATTTAAATCTACTATATTGAATATTTAAGATGAATTATTTAGCGCTTCAGAAATTGTTACAACAATGTGAATAGTTTAATAAACATTATTAATATCTTATTAATCGAATTATTAATAGTTAAATATAGCACAATTTCATGATACAGGTACAGTGCGAAAATTATTAAAAATAATATATTTGAATGAATACAACTTCACGATATATACATGCGCCCAGGACCCATTATATTGAATATACTAATTTCATTTTTGTCTACAAAATATTATTCGTATGCATCTGAAGCTCCTCCCATTTGATAATTCGATGATGTTGGTAACGTTAAATGTAAATCGTATTTTTTACCTCTACAGAAATGTGCTTAACTCGCCTAAAGAAGTTTTTGCTTAAAAAAATAATAGCATTTAAATCACTAAAAGTTGGATTTTGTGGCGTAGTGTAATTTCTATATTTTTTAAGTGATTCTAAAAATCCTAAAAAAGCTCTCGACTTTGACAATCACAATGTGATAGTTTTACACTAACTAGATCTCATTATCGAATCATACAGATGATCTTGATGTACGATTCTATATATTAACTATTATATACATTAATTTTATTTCATAATTATATTCATGCAGTAGCACCGCCGCAAATATTTCAAGATCAATTTATCGCATAATAAATCTATACAATCTACATGCATCATTTATCTTATATATTTTATATAATGTAATTGAGTGTTGACATTAACTTACCAACATTCATAATAAATATCAATGAAATTACCCAGAGGCAATGGAAATTGCATGTATGTTGATGCATCATCATCACCGAGAGTATAAACTTGCAATAATTTTAAACGTAAATAATCATGTGCGTATACAAAAGATACATGAAAATTTAATTTATAATTTTATATTTTAGCTGAAAGCCAAAGTTATACATTATTGCGTATACATAAAGACGTTAAAAGTCTTGAGTGTTATCCCATTAATTATTTATGTGTGTTATTTATAATGTGAATACCTAGGTAGGATTTACATATATTATGGCAATTTGTCAAAATATTTATGTAAATTTTATGCCATGGGTTCAACATATTATGTCTTGTAATCCAATTCATTAATAAAATCTTTTAATCAATGTTTTCCCATATATACTATCTGTACCTTAATTTATATAAGTCCTTTATTAATAAAAACCACAAAAAATCGTTTTTTTTATAGGTGCCTATAATTACGGATATGCAGTTGGACCAAATGGACAATTTCATCATGAAACTCGAGGACCCGATGGTGTTACATATGGATGTTATGGATACATTGATCCAGAAAATTTACTACGTGTAACTCACTATGTAGCCGATTCGCAAGGATATCGTACGGTTGAACCACAAAAACCTGTGCTTGTGTATCCGAATAATGCACCAGACGTGTAAGATAATATTTGTTAATTCTTTTTACGACTTGATATCAAATGTGTCCTTTAGAAACAACAAATTTTAAAATTATTTTTTTATTTACTATTAGAAGCGGAAGATCCGACGAAAAGCATAAGAAGCAAGGAAATACACTTGATTGGAAGGATTTATATTTCCCAATCGGTTGTGGAATGGTCAAAGGAGGAGTCTTACCAAATATTCCGGTAGTTTTACGGCCCGATGGAACATTTGGACCGGTAACTCAGAAATAGTTATTTTTATTGTTTTATTTTATTAATTAAAAAATACTATAGCCAGGATCAACTATTGCCGGTAGCAATAATCCAAATGTTATTGGACAGTCGTCTAAACCAAGCCAAATAGCCACAAGTGGAAGCAGCAACTCTGGAATTTATAAACCGACACAAAGACCAAGCGGAAGTGCTAGTGGAAATGGAGGCAATAGCAATGGACAGTATAAACCAGACAATGGTGGTGGTGGTCAATATGTTCACCAAGGAGGTCCAAATGGAGGTTTTGGTTCAAATAATGGAAATGGTGGACCAAGCGGAGGTTACGGAGGAAATGGTGGTAACGGAGGAGCCGGTGGAAATGGAGGAGCCGGTGGAAATAATGGTCGTCCTGGTGGAGCAGGAAACGGAGGCAGACCAGGCGGTTCAGGTAGCCCTGGTGGTCCAGGTGGTCTAGGCGGTCCAGGCAGCCCTGGTGGTCCAGGTAGCCCAGGTGGTCCAGGCGGACCAGGTGGTCCAGGTAGCCCCGGTGGTCCAGGCGGTCCAGGCAGCCCTGGTGGTCCAGGCGGTCCAGGAAAACCAGGTAAACCAGGTGCCGGTGGCGGTAATGGATTAGGTGCTGGTATTGGATTCGGAGCCGGTGCACAGATAACAAACGGTAATGCGTTGGGAAGTGGAATTAGCGGACAAGCAAGTGCTGCTGGTAGCAATGCTAATGGAAACATATTTAAACCTAAGCCTGGTGTTGGAATAGGTATTTTGATAATTTTTAATTTATACAAAATTTATTTAATATGTTTTCTAAACTCTTAAAGGAGGAATGGCTACCGGTGGTTTGGGTGCTCCTGGAGCCCCAGGTGGTTTTGTTATGGGAACGGGAAATTATAATCATGGAAATGGAAATTCTGGAGGAGGTGAGTTTTTGATGAAGTGTTAAAATTTTTTTTTTTATATTTTAAATTTTAAGGTCAATACTATCCGGATAATAGCGGTGACTATAATCACGTAGTTGGTCCAAACGGACCCGGAGCTGTTCCTGCAATAGATTATGTGCATCAGGGTGGACCAAATGGTGGAGTTGGAGGAAATGGTGGTGAAGGTGGTTTTGGTAATGGTGGTTACAATGGTGGCAACGGATTAGGTGGAGGAAACGGACCAAATGGTCCCGCTGGTCCCAATGGTCCTGGTGGTCCTAATGGTCCTGCAGGTCCCAATGGCCCACCTGGACCAAATGGTCCTCCTGGCCCACCTGGTCCGCCAGGTCCATTTGGTCCAACATCAGGCGGTCCCGGTGGACCAAACGGACCCCCTGGCCCACCTGGTCCAAACGGTCCAACTTCAAATGGCCCACCCGGCCCACCTGGTCCACCCGGTCCAAATTCAAATGGACCACCCGGCCCACCTGGTCCACCTGGTCCAAATTCAAATGGACCCTTCGGGCCTAACGGTGCTGGCGGTAATATCAATGTTGGTGGTTCTATTCAAGGCTCAACAGGATTGCATGGCGGCAGTGGTTTAGGTGGTCATGTTGGAACTGGTGGACAAGTTTCTGTCGGAGGTAGCCATAGTACTACTGCTGGACATGGAAGTGGAAGCGGATTTGGAGGATCTTTTGGAGTAGGAACAAGTGGCATTGGTAAACCAGGAAGTGGTGGTTTACCAAGTGCTGGTAATGCTATTGGAGGTGGTATTGCTTTTGGAAGTGGATCAGGTGGCAATAATGGAGTTGGAAATAATAACGGAAATTATAATGGTAATGGAAATAATAATGGAGCATACAAGCCATCAAGCCAAGGAGGAATTACACTTCAAAAACCTAGTGGATTTGTTACAAGCGGTTCAATAAGTGGTAGTTCCAGTACAAGTAGTAGTTCAACGGCCAGCTCTAGTTTCAGCTCTTCTAATACAAACACAAACACCAACTTTAATGGTCAATTGGGTATACATGGAGGTCAATATGCTGGCAATAATAATCCTTATAAACCTGATGGAAGTGGTCAATATTATCCTGACAATACGGGTGAATACGTTCATGTAGTTGGACCAAACGGTTCTGGACCTGTGCCTGGCATTGACTACGTACACGTTGAAGGCCCTCAAGGTAAATTAAATTAGTTGTTATTTATAAACTTTTATTAATAATTTATTTAAGGTGGATATGGACCAAATGGAGGTCCGAACGGTCCTAATGGACCGAACGGTGGTGGTGGATATAATGGAGGTGGTGGATCTAACGGTCTTGGTGGACCAAACGGTCCCGGAGGACCAAACGGTCCTGGCGGACCAAACGGTCCTGGCGGACCAAACGGTCCTGGCGGACCAAACGGTCCTGGAGGTCCAAACGGTCCTGGAGGACCAAACGGACCACCTGGACCAAATGGTCCACCAGGCCCTCCTGGTCCAAATGGACCAAATGCAAATGGACCGGCTGGACCTGCAGGTCCATCGGGTCCACCTGGACCACCAGGCTCATATGGTCCGGGACCTTCAGGTCCAGTAGGTCCAAATGGACCACCAGGCCCAACTTCAACTGGAAATTATCATGGCAATGGTCAAGGAGGTGGTCAGGGAGGTGGTCATGGTAACAATCAAGGATCAGGTCAAGGAATTGGCCAGGGATCAGGTCATGGTGTAGGTAATGGTGCGGGTCAGGGAGCTGGTGCAAGCGGTGGAAACGGAGGGTATGGTAGTCCAACACCACCCGGTGATTTGATAAATGGTCATCATGGTGCTGAATATTATCCAGGTAATAATAATTTTTCAAATTTAAACAGCTTATCATTTTCATATTATCAAACAATTTTCATTTGGTCATCATCACCGCTTAACTTTACTATGTTCTTTTAAGCACCATGCTTATATCCAGGTCATTCACCATCACCAACACCAAATCCAGCTTACCCCTCAACAGTTCAACCAGGTCAAACATCAACAACTTCTCCAGTTTATTTCTCAGAGCGACCAACATCAAGACCATCAACATCTCAAACTCCATCGTACCCAACACAATCAACGGCACAACCAACCAAACCATCGTATCCAACAAATAGACCTATCGATCAAGTAGGATTTTCAACCGAAACATCTATATACCCTGGAAATTCGAATCAAAATCCCAATCAAAGGCCTCCACAAATAACACCAGAGTATCTTCCAACAAATCCAGCACCCATAAATAATCAAGGTTCACAATTTGGTACTGGTGTTCACACTCAAGTAGACATTAATGGTCAAACTGGTATACAAAGTATACCGAATAGACCAATTTACGTAGGCAATCAAGTATCGCAATCGGTCAACGTTGGCCCTCCTAGTAAACCAGGAATCTCAACACAGACAAGCGTAACAATACCGTCAAGCCCCTTCCCTAATCAACATCCAACTTTTACAACACAGCAACAAATTGGCATAAATGTAACACCTACTAGACCTTCAATAAGTACATATCCAACTCAACCACCACCGCCAGTGTATCCGAATCAGCCCAGTAATCCGTCTCAAACAATTTATCCAACATATCCATCACAACCACAGCCTGGTGCACCAGGTACAGCTATTGGAGTTTTTCCCCCTCAGAATCCTATCGAACAATTCTTTCCAAATTATCCAAACTTTAATATAGCCGTTTCTAAATGGCCTTTCTACGTACTACCGTTCCCATTCGGTTTTGGAAACATTGGTTCTACCGGAAATATACCAAATGTTGGTGGATGCACATGTGCCAATTCAAATCCATTGTTAAATATTCAACAAAACAGTTCAAGCGAAATTCAAAATTCTGGCTTCCAACTTCAAAATAACCATAATGTTGGGATACAAATTGGACATCAACATCAACAACAACCACAGCAACAAATTCAGCCACAGCAGCAGCTACCGACAGACCTACCCAATTACGGTGTAATCGGTTTTATTCCAGTCTTGTTTGTTCCATATTGTCAAAATCACACTGCATCAAATCAACCGGCTGAAATAAACCCGCAAAACTTATTTCAAAATCTACAAAGTCTGCCATTCCCATACCCATGTTCACAATGTTCACAACAACCTCAGGGAAAATCTCTTGAAAGTAATGCCAACAATGATAGTCCTTCTGAAATAAATAACGGTTTAAGATCTCAACCGAGACGAACTCGTGCCCGAAAACCGAAAGTTTTAGCCTCATCTTCACCCCAAAATCCAGATGCTCTTTTAAAATAATCGACCATTTTCTTAATTTAATATGTTGATTATTATCAAGCTTTATCTACAATGGGAAAATATGTGCATACGTTTGCATGGACATAATTTTTTTAAGTTGTTTCATTAGATACAGCTTCTATATGTCATCTATATACCTTTTATTTGTAGCAATACGTATGCAATGCATATGTTTTTTTCATTGCAGATATGGCTTTAAACAATATTTTTTTAAATTAATACTCATTATACAATAAGTTAATTTATTTTCCTTTTACGGAATAAACAAAGAAACGATGATGATAGTAATTTGATTTAATCGAGATTTTATTTATAAAAAAAAAATTAGTTTCATAAAATATGCTCCAAATCATCACGAATTAATGGGAGTAATTTTAAACGTTAGCATTAGAGAAATTAGTTTTTTAATTATTATTTATCTAAATATAAAAGTCTTTCCGCATCTTGCCCGTTCAAATGTTTCCGCGTTTATTGTGCTCTAATTCCTTTATGAGGTAGCTCATGAATAGAGGACGATGTCTTAATGGAACGAAATTTTTGAATGGCCACTGCCTATGTATTGTATTTAAGTCATTTTATTGAAGGAACCGGCACTCCGCAATTTTTAAAATCACAACCACCCCTTTTCCATATACGCAGTACGTATGCGGGTTTGTTTGGTGTGGTGTGTTTAAAATCATTTAAATAATTTTTTTAGGATTTAAGCTGTTTATTTATATTACGAAATAAATAAATTAAAAAATTGTGACTAATTTATAAGGAAATTTTCATGCACTGTGTTACTTATTAAGCAAAACTATTTTAGAAATCTTGTTGTGTAGAGACAAAAAAAACAATATTTTGAAGAAAAAATAAATTTTAAAAATAATTAAATAAATAGTTTTGTATTTTTTAATGTTATTTTTTAGATGAGAAAACTTTCTTCATCAAGTTTATTTAAACCAAAGAACATGAATAAACTTTTTGTTCTTTGGTTTAAACCAATTTTTGCTTTGCTTTTTCCAATCCCCACATTAGCATTATAATATTCCCATTTCGGTGATTTATTTATTTAATTTCGCATGCTTACATAAAATTTAATGGTAACATTGACAAAATTATATAAAATATCAAATCGCACAACATATAAACTAAAAAACCATTAAAAAATCATAAAATTGTTACATTAAAATCAAAGCCATAAACATTCTTATTTTACGATTTTAACCTATAACGTCTGTATATTATTCTAATATCCATTTATCATCTCATAAAAACGTTTAATGCAAATAAAATGTAACTCATGCAAAAGAAAATTGCTGGAAAATGCGGTATTTATATATGCCAATTACATTTAAACTGTGTAATTGGAATTATTTTATTTATTTGGTTTTTACTCATCACTCAGCCAATTATACACGCATGGTCATCATTTCATATTTATCGTCATCATAAAATTTTTTATAAAATGGAAATTTAGCCAAGATTGGTTTTTAATATTTTCCAACATAAATAAATGTTCATGGTATTCTCAATTTATATATCCGGGTGCTTTTCATCAAGAACATTTTAATAATTGCGATATCGAAAGCAAGTCCATGTAATTAAGGAAAATATTTATTTTTCAGGGCATTTCAAACCAGAAATCACTTCCTGTAAGGATCAATCATGCAAAGAGGCTGAAATTATTTAGAGAACGGATTTGTCACAGAAAGCTACGCTATGGTTTTTTTTGTAGGCATCAGAAAAAAAACGTTAACATATTTACAAAGAGGATTAAACTGCCCTGCTCAGATCAAAAATGTATACTCCAAAAAATTATAACAAATAAATTAAGACTGTCTTATGGTATTAATACACCAATATGAATATCGCAACAGAAAGTATTTTAACTTTTGCAGGTTAACAACAAAATGTTCATTGAAGATTATCATGTTCACTGCAGATTTTTTTAAAACATTTATATGTCTTTTGCAAAAAAAAAACAAATTTGAGGAGTTTAGCTGGCTGAGCTTAATTGAAACTTGAAGCGGAGAAGCTTTTGCTATATTTTTTCTAAGGAACCATTTGAATGTTTTTTTTGTAAATTTTGGGAAAATAGTTAGTCGTGCACAATTAGAGAAGGGATTTAACCCGATCGGGCTAATTGTATTTGCTAAATGCTTTTCAGTATGGAAAAGTGGTTACCGTCATTGCTTTGTACTCAAGAGATCGTGAGTTCAATACTCGGTCTCATGGTATCCTTTTTAATAGGGTAAGAAGAATTATTTTATCGACCGTACTTATTTTGAAAACTTGAATAATCGGACTAGCGGTCGTTGGGGAAAGGGAACTCTTTATTCAATAAAAATGCACTAAGTCTGCGGGCGCCCATGGTCGTTGGGTAAAGGGGTCTATTATTTTAATAAAAATGCACTAAGTATACTACTTGTAGACCACAGGCCCACGTTTAGAACGCATGTGCTTAGCACATTGAGTTATAAACGTGGGCCTGTAAAATATAAAACTTTATCTATATGTTCATACTTTTTGGTCATTATTAGAAAAAAAAAATCGTGGATGCCCCTCTACATATTTGACCCAGAAACTTTAAATGCAGTCTCAGAGTATAGGACTACTAATAATAAAAAAAATAAAAAAAACTTTTTATGTTCCACTGTTTTTAAATGCACTAAAAAGTAGAAAATAAGTTTTACTGA
>JANSTW010054801.1:0-12054 GCA_027564275.1 Diadocidia ferruginosa
ATCAATATAAGGTTAATCATATAAGCATAACCGACCTATTCACAAAATTGAAAATGACTATTTGAGGCTAAAAGTAAACTTGGGTCAATAAATCAAAAATCAAAAAAAACAAATTTCGCTTACCAAAAACAAGTCGACAGTGTAGATTCTCTTAGCCTAGACAAAAAATACCGCTAACAAAAACGATCAACTGAACGTTATCCACAGCAAAGAGCGCGCGTTCCAGTATTTCCAGTAAAATAGCTCTCGTCTCTTTTCTACAACCGCTTCATGTACGCTGTACGCAAGCAAAACAAATGAACAATTTTTTCAGTTTTCAAATTTTCTCATTTCCATTTAATCCGTCAACCTCGTCGCTGCGTGTTGTATAGCAATTTTTATGTTTGCTTCGTAAAATCGTAAAAAGTTTTTTTTTCTAATTTTTCGGTCTAAATTTGTGTTTAAAAGTGCCTTTGCAAACGATTATAAATAGTTTGGTGCCAAGAGCTAAATTAACGCGTGTTCAAAAATCCAATTTAAGTGTTAAAAAGTGCGAAATCTGTGCATTCAAAATGAATAAGAACTGTGCAAGGTGCACCAAGATTGTTTATCCCATTGAGGAGTTGAAGTGTTTAGACAAGGTTTGTTGTTTTTGTTTAAAATTTTATGATTTTGTTGCTTTTACGCAATTTTGCCAATTACATCGGATTGCGTAAAAACCAAATAACAATTCTACCTCAATGTGTAAGGTGAATTTTATCTATTTCAATGATTTTGGGGCCAAAACAAGATAAGATTAAAGAAAAAAACCGAACATTTTTTGTGTACGATTTTCGTAATGGCTGATCAAGAACATTCGAATATGAAATCTGTTGCATCTTTGAATGTGTGTGTGGTTTTTCGGCAAAAATGTTGTTCTCCCTTTCTCTCGCTCGCACCAGTACGCAAAAATTGCGAAGGCAAACCAGTGTGCAAGTGGCGCGCCGTTGGGTTTACAATGCAAAGTTTTGTTTATTATTTTTTTTCTGTTTTGGAAATTTGTTTTTATTGTTTTTTTTCGGCTGCGGTTCAATGATTTTTTTCAATAAATTAAATAATTTTAAAATTTATTTCTAAACAATTAGGGAAGTTAAGTAAACCATAAGATTTCTATAATTTTAAAATAAAATTATTTGTACTTTGGGCGAGTTAGATTATGACGTCATTGCTATAAGTTGATCAATTATTGTAGAACTTGAGTGACAATTTTCGTGGAATTATAAAAACAAAAACAAATTGATTTTGTTTTTTAAAACTCACAGTATTAATTTTATAAATTAAGAAAATTGTTTCAAAAATCACGATATCGTTCACAAATCAGAAATTGTTACGGAAATCATAAGAAATAAATTTTTTGTTTTCGAAAATCATGACAATTATATCACGAAAATCATTTCGGTAAGGAAATCAGAAATCATGGAAACTATTTAAAAAATCACTGGCATAATTTCGGAATTCAGGAAAATCAATTTAGAAATCACAGAGGTTTGCATTGTGGACACTCCCTAAATCATTATAAAAATTAGAATTAGAAATAACAAAAACCGAAAATAAATTAAATCATTTTGAAAATCAGAAAGTTTTAGAAAATATTATAAAAATCATGGAAATAACGAAATTATTTCGAAAATATCGGGAATCATTTTGGACAATCAAAAATCATTTCGCAAATCAGAAATTATTTCGGAAGTCATTTCGAAAATTGTTGATATTATTTCAGAAACTCAGTAATAAATTTGGTTTATTGTTTCAGTTTCTACCTGGAAAATAAATTTATTGCTACTTTCAAATGAACGATCATTACTGAGTAAGGCGGGGGAAGGAAGGGGAAATACCTGGCAAAAATGTTGAGCTGAACTGCAGTATAGGCAAATTAATTTTTTTTGTAGTGGGAACTTATGGGGATAACCCCCCCGATTCAAAGTGGGAGGAGTTTGTATGAAAAATATCAAAAATAAATTTTTATATGGGTTGTGTCGTGTGTATTCAAATGAAAGGTCTTGACAAGAGCTACAATTTTTAGTTCTAAAAGTTTTAGTCTATCGATCTTCTTTCTGCCCGCAGACAGGCAAATAAAATTTTCTTTGTAAGAAATCCTTTAACCCCTCCTGGAAGCTGATGGGAGAACGATGGACTACAACTGTTAGAACTATAATTGTTGTCCTTGTCAAGACCTTTCATATGAATACACACAACCCCTATAGGTAAATATATATATTTCAATATCTTTCAATCAAAAGTCTTCTATTTTTAAAGGGGGTAGACCCCTTTTAAGTTTACACTACCAAAATTTTTAATTTGCCTAGCCTTCCATTCTGTATAGGTGTATCAAATTTGCATTTTTAAACGTTTGCATACAAGTTTTAAACCCCTCTCCTGCAGAAATGGGGAAGAGGGTTTCCAATAGGGCAGACGAGGGGGTAACAACCGTTAGAAATCTTGGGAACCAACAAGTATTTTAAAAGTCTTGGAAGGCCTGACAGTTTTTTAGAAGTAATGTTTAGGAAGTCATTTGGATATCTTCTTTTAAAAATCTTCCAAGCCTTGGAAGTTTTGCAAGTTTTTTCAAAGTTTTGAATTAGACCGATTAGCATGTTTTAAATTATTAACATATTATTTCAAATCAACGGTCGAAAAAAAGTAAAATTATCATTAATCATTTTCAAATAAATTTAAATTGGAATGACAAAATTCCTAAAATAATTAATAAAATTTAAAAATCATTCAAAAACAAATCTTATCAAATGTGTTTTATTGACAATTTTATAACTGTGTCAATCCATAGGTCACCACTCACCACACACATGAATAAAAAATTCAAAAATATATTTTTTATTGTTCCAAAGTCAAATTTCCACCTTTAAGCTTTAAAACAACTTGTAAGACAAAAATAAAAAAACAAATATCAGCACATAGGTAGGTATACAGTTCTCTCTGTTGGTGGTGACCAGCCTTGACCTTGTCCAATAGAAAATGAATTTGTGCTAAATAGTTTCCAAGTCTTTTTTCATATATAAGTAATACTCGTATCTATAATGAAATTCAACAAAACCACACAACTCATATACTCAACTGTTTTACGTGTTTTTTTATTATTGTTAATACAAAAACATTTGTGCACACATCACACACATCATTTTTTGTTATTTTGTTGAATTGGATTTGTTTTTTTCTGTTTAAATTTAATTTATAAATCCATAATCGTGTTTATTTGTGTGTTAAGCTTATATAGAGAGCGGAGCACACAATAATATGCCTTTTAAAGAATTCCGTACATTTGTTTCTGCTTTTTTTGTAATTCAGAAAGATGACATCATTTCATGAAATATTTTTAAATGTTTCAACTTGTTCACACATAGCGTAGTTTTATTAGTACAAGAAATAACAACGTGCTTTGCGGCGGCCAATATACCGCAACATATTTTGGTCTAACAACCGAATTCATTCATGTTGAACTATACAATTATTGTGATGACAACATTGATGGAAAATGTTTGAATATTTGATTTAATTTGTCATAAATGGACGTAAGCTATTCGATATGATAAACTATTGTCTATTAAAACATTTTTCTTGAGGGGTAACTACCTGAAAAGAATAGTTCCAAAGATTTCCAATTTTAGTCCAAAGGGTTTGAGACCATCGTTCTCCCTTCAGCATCCAGACTGGCAAATATATTTGCTTTTCTAAGATATCCTTTAAACTTTCTCGGAATTAACAACGATGCTCTCAATCACTTATAACAAAAGTTTTAGCTCTTCTCAAGGCCTTTTGGCATTTGACATCACACAACCCCTATAAATATTTATAATTCGATATTTTTCATACAAACGTTAAAGTCCTCCTATTTTGAAATTTCTGTAATAGAAGATGTTAACCTTAGAAAATTCTAGAACTTGGAGGAATAGTCAATTTTAATGGAGTCTTATGCTAAGAAAAAGACGTTAGACTTGATAGAAAACTTAAGAAATACTGAACAAAGACTGTTCCATCATCACAAAGGAATATGGAGCAATTTGTATGTGTATGGCATCAAAGCCTACACACAATATCGAGGGGAAGAAATTGTGTCCCATGATTTCTGATTTCCGAAATGATTTCCGTGATTTCCGAAATAATTTGTCCCATGAACATTGAAATTAACCAAAGATTGTGGTGATTGGAAGAGTTTCAGGACAGAATTTACGTAGTATCACCCCAGCAGCGCCACACCAAGCTGGACTATGGGAAGCAGCAGTCAAGGCTGCAAAGCGACATCTAATTTGTGTTATTGGTGAAGTAAAGTTAACATTTGAAGAAATGATCGCAATTTTAGCTGAAGTCGAAGCATATATGAACACCAGACCACAGACGTCTATGTCAGATAATCCAAGTGATGAATTGGCACTGACTTCTGATCACTTTTTAGTCTATAAATCAATCATCACTCCTGTAGAAATTTGTTATCTCGTTGGACGCTAGTCCAACAGATGCATCAGTGCTTTTGGAAACGATAATGTTTATTGGACAACTATCGCAATTCGCAATGTACGTATTAACTAAGTAGTTCAAGTGTAATGAGATCCGGAACCAGCGGAACGGTACGAACTTTCTTGGTGCGATGAGTGAATTCAAGCAAACTCAGAGAACATTGAAATTAACCAAAAATTGTGATGAAAGGAAGAGTGGACTCTATAAGAAACAGTCAAGGTTGCAATGCGACATCTAGTTCGTGTCATTAGTGAAGTAAAATTAACATTTAAAGAAATGATTACATTTTAGCTAAAGTCGAAGCATGCTTGAACACCAGACCACTGACGCCGATGTCAAATGATCCAAGTGATGAATTGGCACTGACTCCTGGTCGCTTGAACACCAGACCACTGACGCCGATGTCAAATGATCCAAGTGATGAATTGGCACTGACTCCTGGTCACTTTTTACTCGATTAATCAATCATCACTCCTGTAGAAAAGGACTACACGTCAATGCAAATTTGTTATCTCTTTGGAAGCAACTCCAACCGATGCATCAGTGCTTTTGGACAACTATCACAATGTGCGAATCGGCTAAGTAGTTCAAGTTACATCAAGATTGGAAGTGCAGTTGTAATGAGATCCGAGATTACTTACACAAAAAAAATGGTAGTAGAGGTCGTGGTCCTGCTGTTTAATGGACCCGTTAGGTAGGACGAGAAAAAGCGAGTACTCAGTTGCAGTCCACCATTCAACTAGTAGTCAATTATAATAAATCCATTTATCTATTTAATAATTTACATGTGATTTCATTTTATTTGTGAGGTATTCGAACATTTGATCCGGCTCGAAGGACCAAATGTTCGAGTAAATCACAAAGGAAATGAAATAAAATAACATGTATATTACTAGACTAGTCGAGCGATAGACTGTAACTGTGCCATCGATTTTCTCTCCGTACCACAGTTACACTACAGATTTATTATTACTTTCTTGTTTGCAAAAACTGTGTTCCTTCCACGTATATTTCTTTTTTTTAATATGTATTTTTTAAATGTTTCTTATCATGATTAGACTTTTATTTAATAACTCATTTTTTGTACTTATATATACAACATAATGTTTTGGGGCATAAGCCCTTGTATATATATTCTAATAAACTACAATTATTATTAATTCGTTGAACATAAGAGATATATCAATAGAGTTCTATTTAATTTTATTATCAGAAATAATAAAGTCGAAAAGTTAGAGAAAACCAATGCGGAAATGAGAAGAAAAATGAAAGCCTCAGTCGACAATTTGCAAGACCAATTAGAAAAAAAAGTTTAGCGGCAGCGAATCCGAATCCAAATGATAAATAGAATGATTTCATAAAATTGTTATATACCGTAGAATAGCCAATATTGTCAATTTCATTAACCAATCCTTAAACAATTGATGTTGATTCTTTTAACGTCAATGTATATTCGTAATTGACTATATACGAACTAGAAGTTTATTATTTCTTTAACTGTTTTGCGTAGAAACTAATTAAGCAAATTGAAAAATATATAAAATAAGCCGGGATGACACTTGCAAAAATATAATATATTTCTATATATTTGAACTTTTACAAAAAAAATTGTCTTTAGAATATCTAATGTAAAAAGTACTTATAACTTTCTTTCTATACAAAAAAAATCCCCCACATACGACTTGAACATAAATATCCATTTTGCATATTATCTATTGTCTTAATTTATATAAATCAAAAGTTAAGGCGAAAAAAAGAGTAATAATTTACAACACCATCATCACACATTTATATAACAGAGAAAATGTCTGACAATTTTTCTGTGTGCTTTAGTCGCAGTATAAGTTTACAAACGTAAATATAGGATTAAGTTTCTTGTTCCAAGTAACACAACAACAAAAAAACACATTACAATAATCATTTTGCGTGAACTTCCTCCATTTGAACTCATTCAGTTTTATTTTTTTGCTTTTATTAGTGTGTATCACAGTAAAAAAGTTTTGGCAGTAGTCACTTTTAACAAATGTTATAGGATTTTATTATAATATTTGGCCGATATTTATGTAAACAACCAGTTTACATCAATAACACATCAATTAAATAAGATTTTATATTCCCAATTTGAATCTGATTATTTTTATCACTTTCCGTAAAAATTTTTTAAAATTCCAGTCCCGATTTTCTTTATAAGAAAGGTGTAAACTTACGGAGTGTAACAAATCAGAACACTTAAACTCAAATTTAGAGCATGATCGTGTAAACCAAAAGAAATTTGAGGTAGTATAAACGACGATAATTCAATTTCAAGCTATACTTTCTTTTTCCACTAAGTGTTCATTCTGAATTATCTATTTTTGTTCTGTGGAATATATAGAGACAAAATTGGATTAAAAATATGATTGACAATGAATAATTTTACTTTTTTTTCGACAGTTGATTTGAAATATTATGGATTTTTCTAGCCATACTGATGATGAGACGTAGGTCCTGAAACGAGTTTTAAGTGCTGAGTTTTATTTGTTCTTATAAAAAAAAGCAAAGTTTTCAGACTGGACGAAGAAAGCTACGCTTTGCCCTAGCCGACTCATTAATTTCTTTGATAATGGCTTTGCTTTGAATTAGACCGATAAGCCTGTTTTTAAATATTTTCAAATGAGTATATATGTCTGACAATATTAATTTGTCAAAAAAAAACCATTTTGCACCGAGTTGTTATAGCTTTGATTTCGGTTTTGTATATACCCATTAAACTATATATTATGTGTAACAGCATCATCATCGCAACACGATCGTCATAATATTAAATTAATTTTTTTTATTTATATTTAAGTCAGGGTGGGGCAAACATACACTAAAAATGCCCTCATTCATTGTTGTACACACCGCATAATGTTATATTTTATAACTAGATGCGAAGCATAATAATATTAAATAATCATGAAGAGTGTCCATAACGTGGAATACACAAAAATATAAATCGAAATAAATGATGTGTACTACACATAGTTTTATTGAATTAAATTAATTTTATTTGGTGTGTACAATTTTAATTTTTCGTTGAGATCATATTGTTGTGATAGGTTTTGAACCGAGGGGAAAACTATGGTAGAAAATTTGCGTCCTTTGAGATCTGCTTTTCGTGATTTCTAAAATAATTTTTGAATTTTGAAATGATTTCTATGATTTCTGAACTGATTCCTGTTATTTATGATTTCCGAAATTTTTATCTTATTATTTCCGCATTTGTTTGATCTACGAAAGACTAAATTCTCTGTATATGATCGTAAACTTTCTCAACTATATTCCCTTTCATTTACAGTCTCACAGGTGCTAATCATTAAAATTTATTGCCGTGATTCGGAAATCACGTATGTTAGTCCATCAATATGACACAAACGTCCAGCAGAAGACAAATTATTGGATTCGAATAATTATGAAAATTGAGATGAAAATACGAGTGTGTACAACAGATGACGTGTTTAAACGATTGAAGCAAAATGCGAAAGATACAATTGAAATAGTGGTAAAGGTCAGAAATGTTTGGTTCGATGACGAATACAAAATATCCCTTGAAGTGGAAAACCTGGCGACAATAAAACCTCAAAAAACGGTATAGTTATAAGTATATATATGACACTGTCTATCGACAATAATTATTGCGAATCATAGAAGAATTTCGAGAGAGAAATCACTAGAAAAAATGTTGTCCCATGATTTATAATTTTCTAGATGATTTCCGTGCTTTCTGAAATAACTTTAAGGTTTACGACAAGTTGACCCGTTATTGGGTAAGCAATAAGAAACATTAAAGTCAACAAATAATAAACAAAACATTGGTCGAGAGCCTGTCTAAAATCATATTTATATTAAAATATAATATTGATATAATTTGTACACAGAGAGAAAAGTTCGAAGTTATTTTACCAATCACATGTTTTTAATAAAAAGAAAGCAGTAAATTCTGTAGCAAAATTCAAGTCAATAGAAAATTTGTATGGTATATGGTTGTAAAAATTTCATATTGTTAAAAATTGTGTAAAATAAATTACATGGTTGTTGAAATTATATTTTAATGGCAGCATCATCATCGCGGCCATGTTGATGTCTCTTGGAAATTTTAATACAAAATATTTTTTTGCAAATATAAAATATTTTTTCGTATAGAGACAAAAGTGGAGGGGGTGGCGAAAATAATTAATTTTAAATAGAAATATGGGTCAATTTATTGGTTTTCATATTTTTGAAGCTCGTCTATGGAGTTTCTCAGCCATACTGATGATGGGACGTAGGTCCCGAAACGAGTTTTAACTGCTGAGATTACTTCATGGATTTTTTGTTTTTAGAAAAAGCTAAGTATTTTTCTAGCCTGTTTTAAAATATGAACATAAAAATATTTTTGTTCATTATATAAGTAGTTTTTTGGTCTTCTTCTAAAATTTAAAAAAATTCACATACGAGGTATTGAAGTTCATCCCTCGATATATACTTATATATAAGGACATATACTGAAGCATATATGAACACACAGTAACTTAATACAATATAAATAACGTTTTTGTTCTTTGCTTATCGGTAAAATGTCAAATTCAGTTTTCGAGGTACTGTATCAAATTTTCCAGAGGTAATTATTATTTTTCGTGTTTTGTATTATTTTTCTTTGGCTGATGTTAATATACTACTAAGAGCTTTATGTATATCCACATATTAAAGTCAACATGTTATATGGAGAAAAACGTATTTTATAAAATGAAAAAAAATTCTTACTATATAATATATATCTACTAATGATATATTAACAATGTACGCGACGATATTGTGCAATTGAATGTTTTGTAATTAATGAAAAAATATTGTATATAAAAAATCTAATGATGTTGTTAATTACATTATAATTGTTTTTGTTATAATTTTTAAGTTATTTGAACAATTTATTTTATTTGATATTAATTATATGTTGTTGTAGTTCATTAGTTGATAACATGCTTTATGACAATTATGGCTCTATATATATAAATTATAAATGCGGTATACAAGCAATTAAAACATTGTAATTGCTAAGTTCTTAGAACATTCTTAAAAAAGTAAATTTTATTTAACTCATAATTGCATCAGATTTAATTCGGACACTGAAGATTCTTAAAACAAATAAAGATTTTTTTTAAATAATCTCTGAAAAATACTATACTATATAAACTAGATTTACTTAAAAAAAATTATATTTGGTTTTAAATCCATAAATAAAAATAATAAAATGTTATTGTTATGCGTTGTTTATAAAGTTTTTTTTAAATAGAAATTAATATAAAGTAAACATTTAGCAACTTAAGAAATTGAGGACAAATAGCGTCTTCAATTCAAAGTCGCAACTCGCACACAAAACTATGTTAATTAGATTCACGCGTTACCAACAATTTTCTATGCTATATACACAAATTTTTCGTCTTTTTATTAAACTTTTTTTATTTTGTAAAAGAATAGAATTAGTCATACTATCGTTAAAAAAATGTTTTCTTTTTTAATAGATAACCGGGTAGATATATATCGGAACATTTCCTTTGCCATATAGAATACACGCGTATTCTACATAAATGCGATAGCTATAAAGTAATAACAATATAAAAAGCAATTTATAACCTCAATTAATGTGCCAGAAAAAAGTAAACAATTTTCTATAATTTTCATCATGTTTTCTTTTTTTTTATCGCTTATCATATATATAATTATACCGAGCTAAATAATAGTACCTATATAACGAAAATTGTGTATACATTTTTATATATGCTGACAATATTAACTTATTTATAAATCAAGAAAAAAATTGTTGTTTTTTTAATTTTATATTTAAAACAACAATAGAATGTCTAAAATATCTCTCTTCCACAATTTATATAGAAACGCGCACAGCCATTTTTCGTTGACATGAATTGGCGCATATAAAAATATTTTAATTAAAATGTAGAAACGCGTGAATTTTAATTGTCCTTTACAAAAAAAAATACACAGAATATTTATTATGACCCGAGCACCCGTAAACACATAATATAATATGTATCACGGTGGACATATTGATATACACGGTCAGTTTAAGCTTAAACATTTTCAATCAAAACATTGTGAATGCAATTTATTTATTTATTTATGTGCGGTATAGCTTAAAATAAAACATTTAATTTATATAAAAACATGATATTTCAATTAAAAGAAATTTTTTGTTCAAAAGGAAGTTAAATAAGTCACTTTTGTGACACATATATTTGTATGTGTAGTAAATGTCATGGAAACGCATACTAAAACCCGCTAGAAAGAATATACCCGAATACGGATTTTTTTTTTCAAAAATTTAATTTTTTATGCCTTAGTATAAATTTGCATTTATTAAACTGATCTCAAAAGCAATCAGAAACGACCATAATATTTATTATACTCAACCGAATTTCATCATCGTGTCCTTTACTCCAAAGCGAGGGAGCACCCTTTTTTCTATCAACCAAATTTAATGAGCAAAAATTGTGTTAATCTATATAAATTTTTGATAAAGGCACAGTAACAATTCTAGTTTCAAATTTTATTATAAAATAGTCTCAATTCATTGACCGCAACGTCAGATAAATGTATTCAAGTTAATCTATTAATGTTTATTTAACAGTAAAGGTGACCCAACAATTCATAAACACTGACGACCTGTGGATTCTATGTGTTATATTTACACATTTGGAATAAGTCCAACACGCATTAATTCATTTCGGGTCTATTGAAATTATTAATTATAAACAGTTTTAGTTTTTTTTTAATTAAAATGAAATTTCATAAGATTAATATATATGGGAAAAAATTTGCAAATATACGAAGACGGTGAAGAAATTCGTAAAAATAATTTCCAGAAAAGAGAACAAAAATTATTTGAAATCCCTATAATGGAGGAATGTTTTAGAAATTTCAATCATTTTTATTCTCATTAGTTGTAAAAATTATTTTATAGAAAAATTAAAAAAATTTAGAAAAGTAAGTTTTACATAATTTTTACAAATTCACAAAGAGTCGTTTCTATACATAGTTATATTTCAATAAATTGATTTTCAATATTTTTAAAGTTAAACATCTTTCATTCTTTTTGAGTTTCTCGCTTCAAACACACACCTATATATAACATGTCAATCAAATTCTAGAAATAGTTTTGTGGTTTCAAATATATATTATCTAGAATCTAACGTTATATATAGGAGACTTAACTTAAATATTTATATAGGTAGGTATACAATTTTAAACATAGAAAACAACAAAATTACAAATAAAATGCAACACCATAAAATCGAAATTTTTTCTATACTTTCAGTTAAGACGCTCTCGCAATCAGTTCATTTTTCAGTTTTCAGTTTTCAGTTTTCATTTAACAAAATATTTATTATACTGAATTGCATATATAAGCTCGAACAATAATTTTTTTTTCGATTTTTTGATTGTGACAAGCAGGGCTGGAAACCATGGAACGCTGGAACGTTCCATACCGTACCCCAAGTACGTAACGCCTTTATTTTGAAAAAACCCGGACCGTACCCTGAACCGTAA
>JANSTW010054812.1:0-12053 GCA_027564275.1 Diadocidia ferruginosa
ATAATAAAAATGCTTTCGTTTTAAAATGTGGATAAAAAAATTATGGCTATAAGAAAAAGCAAAATAAATCAAATAAATTTCTTTTAATAAATAAAAATAACTTCAAAGTACGATTATTATTTTTAAACCAATAATGACAAATTTTGATCGAACTGAAAATTCAATATTTTAAGTTTTAAATACCAGCATAAAATTTAATAGCTCAACAAAGACTTTCAGTAGAAGAAATACAATGTTTTTACATATTCTTAATATTGAAATAAAATTTAAAAAATATTATTTTTGTCAAGAACTTATTTGAAAATTTATAAATTAATTTATTTTGAAACAAACTACAATTTTCAATTTTTACATAAAAAATTAAAACTAAACCGGAAACATTTAGTTGCCTAACAATTAATTAGGCAATTAAATTAATTTAAAATGATTTATAATATGTTTTAAAAAAATTTGAAGAATTAAATTAGTTTGATAAAGAACAAAAATTGTTCTATTTTCTCATCATGTTTGGTTGATAAACTATAAGTATACTACATAATCTCAATTTTCAAGGAATTTCAATATTATTTTTATTAGGAAATTAAACAAAGAAGACCAATTGAAAAATTACAGACGTACGTTTGTTTTGTAAAGATATTTTTTATGATGTCTACTAAGATACAATACGAATAAAGTAAGGTTATACTAAATAAATGCCGGCAAAAAGAAAAGTGATATAATCAATATAATGCTGAGATCGTACTTTTAAAATGTTTGGTATGAGAAATACTTATAACATGTAATAAGTAATACAGTTTGGCAACATAAACAAAAAAAATTATCAAGGGCTGATGTTTTAGATATATATTATATATAAGTAAAAAACCATTCTAGTTGCAAACTTTTAAATGAGATAAATGTTTTACAAAACAAAAAGAAGACACAAAATTAAATGTCAGAAAAAAATTCTTTAAAAAAAATAAAAATAAAAAAATCATTAAAAACGATTAATTGCTAAAGTATAAAAGATAAATACCAAATTTTTTTACTACTGCCTTTATTACAACTTTTTTCTTTTGATCTTTTGCAAACTTAGCTTTGCTCAAAGAACCATTTTTATAAATATTAAATTTAAAAAATTAAGACATATAATTTGAAAAAGCAAAATATATTCATTTTTTAATATTATAAACAAAAGGTTGTCAGAAGAGCTACTTGTTTATTTAGAATTTATTTTAGAATTTTATTTTAGAATTTTTATAATTCCTCAAAAGCGACTGAATCATTAATATAACTTGAATTAAGTTTATTTAAATGCCAAGGAATACTAATATCATTTATTTTGTTAGACAAAAAAAAAAAATGGGATTTAAGTTTTATAAAAAATTTATTCGAAATAAATAAAATTGTTTAAGCATAATTTATTGTGTTACTTTATTAAGTCAACTACATAGATTATTTTTGGAGATAGGATTATTTAGAATTTTTGGAGGTAGGGTTATTAGAAGTTTTGGGGGTACAAAATTATTTATAGCCAAATTAATAACGTTCAAAAAAACGTGATAATTATCATTTATATTATTATAGGATTTAAAAAAGATATAACCAACCAAATTTAGCAAAAAATGTATTCTCAGTTATATAAATCAGTTGCAGAAAGCATTAATTTAATTTAATGTTTTTAATAATTAAATTTGTTAAAATATGCTGATTGATAAACCAAAAAACTATTAAAAAGTTAGCAACAATTAACGATATCAAAAAATTTAAGTAAAAAATATAATAGTAAACAGATATAAAATTACGTTTCCGTATAAGAAAACTTTCAAAATAACAGCAAAATAAAAATTTAATTTAAGTTATTTATATAAGAATTTATTTCGATCATTTAAAATTTTTTTTACTATTTTGTTGCAACTTAATTTTTTTTTTTAATTTTTGTAATTTGAAGTCAAAGATATGTCTTAAACACAAAATCATAAAAATAATGTTATTTAGCCTTGAAAATAATTAAAATAAAAAGCCTTATTGTATGAGAATAAAAATCTAACTAATAAAAAAGTGCTTGCTTTATCAAGCAATTTTGTCAAACCACTTATTTTTGATACACAAATTCTTTTTAATTTCTAAAAAGAAAATGAAGGTCATTAATGTTTTTTTTTAAATAAGAAAACTTTTACTCTTTCAGCACAATAATAATGAAACAAATTTAATTAATTATGAGTGAAATTATAAACAAATAAAAAAGTAAAAAAAAATTGCATTTGCTTTAAAAATTAGTTTTTTGAATCATTTTAAGAAGGTAAAAACCTGAAAAGCTTTGAGTAAAGAAAAAAATTATTGCTTGCAGAGTTGATTACCTGATGTTGTTCAAGGAAATGCAATAAACTTTAAAGTGAAATAACAAAAATGAAGCAAAATATTTTAAATGTAAACAACTATTTTTCTTTGTCTTCTTATTGTCCCGTTACATTTATTTAAAAAAACACTGATTATTTTAACTTAATTTTGGCTATAACTACAGTTTTTTCGAATCTTAATAATTTATTTTAAAAATGTATAAAAGTATGTTCAAGTTTATTTTAACGACAAAAATTTAAATTTGGTTTTTTTGTTTGGAATCAAGTAAATCATAAGAAATAGAAAAAAATGTTGTGTAAGAAAACCTTTCGATGTGTTTTTGAATTTGTTCAAAATATAAATGTATTTTGTATTTAATTCATACTCTTTAAATTTAAAAAAGTTACTACTAATAAATCCGAGAATTTCCGAAGCCACAATTTATGAATTGCTCTTTCCCTTTTCTCAAGAATTTTTTTATATAATATTTAATTTTTTCGTATTGTGCTTTTTTTAAGGTCGAAAATATTCCATAAAGGTATAAAAAGTTTATAATAATAAAAGTATTGACGAATATTTGCAAATTCATTTTCATGTAATACAATAGTAAAGTGATCAAGAGAATCACTTTACTCTTGTCCTGGTTAAAAATTTTAATGCCTTCATTTTAAATTCATATTTACTCAAAATATTTTAAACATTTTTTACTAGATAATTAACATAAATGTAAAATTATATTTACAACAATAAGACTCGTTAGTTTTATTGTTAAATAAAATAGCTTTTAAAAAATAAATTAAAAACATAATAAATATTAAAATAGAAAATTAAATTATCCAGCTGGCACTGGTGTAAATGGTCCTATACAAGTTGCTCCTTGAATAGGAGGACAACCATTGCAACTTACTGAAACAGCTTTTAAGAAAGTATTGGTAGTAGGATCAAATGGTAAAGGATTTCCATTTACATCAAATTCTTGGCCAACAGTAAATGTTGTGGCACCATCAGTAAGACCATCAGTATCATTATTCCCAAAAATAAATGCATAAACACTACAAACTAAAATAAATTAATTTAGTAAAAATACATATAAAATATAAGATATATTCTTTTAATGTACCAGTTCCAGTGCAACTAGAGAAAAATTGGATATCAGTTACTGTTCCTGTAGTTTTAAAACAATTTCCATTTGCATCACAAGCACAAAACATTGCCATATTAGTACACTGTACATCAAGATCTGCAACATCATTTGCCTCATTATTACTCTGACCTGTGTAAAATTGTTCAGTCAATCCACCTGAACATGGACATGTACCTAAAGAATTGATATACAAGTGCTGATAAATACTAATTTACGCACATACATTATTAAATCTTAGTTCGATTTTTTCAACTCTAAATTTTTTTGTCAGTTTTTTGCCTTTTGTTTTTTTTAAAGCATTTCAAAAACACATAAAAATAACTTTTCTATTAAACCATTACAACCATAATAATTTATAAAAAGTATTTTTTTTAGATTTACGCTGTTGCACAAAATTTGAAAAAATTAATGTTGTTTAACGTCTATACAGCAATAAACAATAAGCATCTCTGTAAAAGTTATAAATAAACGTTACAAATATCTTTTGAAAACGCTTTATAAATAACTTTAGGAAGCATACTAACAAAGGTTAGTTTGGAATTATAGTAATTGTTCTTTTAATTAATAACTTTTTATTTTTGTTATTATTGTTTTCAATTTAAAATGCTTTATAACTTAATTAAAGACAATTAAAAATTAAAAAAGCTATTATATATGTATTTATAACATAATTTTTTAATAGTAAAGTCGTTTTTTTTGTGTTTTTTGGAATTTTTTACAATTATTATAGCTTGCTGAACAATGCTGAAAAATGAATAAAAAAAACCAGGGTTTAAAAGACTCTATCATGCAATTATTAAGCATTACAGTTGTTAAAAAACACGGTTTTTAAAAAGTATACTCATAAAAAAGTGAAATATTAGAAGTAATAAACTACTTATGTTGTAAAAAACTATTTGCAAAAAGTAAAAATAAAAAGTAGTCTACAGTAATACATACTTTATATTATATTATTTATTTGCTGGAGAACAAAATTTTATTTTTGTCATATTATTATAAAATTAATATTAGAAAAAAATTTTAGTAATAAAAGCTATATTATGCCAATAAGGTCTTGTTTTTATTGCATTCATATTCATTAAATACATTGCATAAAAAGTTGTTTTAAAAAATTATAACATACCAACGTCAGGATTCTGAGCATTTATATTATTAGCTGGAACGGTTACAATAATACCACTTGTCATAGCAGGGTTGCTGCAGGCTAAAAAATAATTTATTATTGCTTATTTATACATAAATCCTTTCAAACAAATATTTGACACAAAATTTTATTATTTTTCTAAATTGATTTTATAAAACATTGCGAGCAAAAACAATATTCAAGAGCACATTTTTTAAATTATTTTAAAACATCTATTAGTTAGCAAAATTAGTAAATTAAAGAAAAAGTTGCCTATTGGCGGTGTTGCCGTAGTAGTCTAAAATAAAATCACATTATTTCGGAATTATTAATCCACAAATTTTTCAAAATTAGTCTTTATATAGTTAAAAAAACTAAGACGTCTTTAAGGTAAAAAGCGACGTCTTTAAGGTAAAAGCGATCTTAAAATAATGTTCAATTATTAGGATTTTAACATACCGAACCAGGAGAAGCAGGAGAAGCAGGAGAAGCAGGAGAACTTATACATGTAAATACTGTAGATAGGAAAGTAACAGAAATAATAAACAGAATAAACAACATTTTCATTATTAAAAAAAATCTAAAAAAAAGATTGTTAAAAATTATAAATAAGATTTAGAATTTCTTAAATAAAATCAAATTAGAATTATACAAGCAATTAAAAGAAAAGATATTAATCCTTTTTTTTATATTTAATTGGCTATAATATCAGTAAAAAGTTATATGAAGTAAAATAGTTTCTTGTTAAAAATTTGATGAAATTATAATAAACTATAAGTCATTAAAGCTATTAAAAATTTTCTGATAAACTTTGATGATTTTCAAAAATGTAATAAAATTTACATGATATGTTTAAGTTTTTTTTAAGCAATTTTTATTAATTTTATAATTTTGTATTAAATAACCCTATAATTTTCTTAAAAATATAAAATTAACTAATATCTTAAAATTATAACTTAAAAAAGTTTGATGCTTACAAAATTAATATACTGATTGGTCAATAATAAATCATTGAAATGTTAACTTTAAATCAAAACCTCTTTTTCATATAGTAGGTTTTTTTTGCACTTTCAAGGATTGATATTTAATAGGTCAACTAACGTAGTGTTAATTTTTCTCGTTTAAATTAATATTATCTCTTTCTTGTTACACTTTTTAATTTTATTTTTCCAAAAATATGAATTGCTTTAATTTAGCTTAATCCAAAACTAACTGAATTAAAATAATTATCTCATAAATTAAGTTTATGCAGATATTGTTAAAAAAGTAGAAATTTTAAAAAATTTGTGCACAAATGGAATGAAACTTAACATCTTTTGACATAAAAACTGGTTATAAAATAATTATTTAGTAAAGCCTTCTAATTAACACTAAAAAAGAAGTTTTCTATTAAATATTATCGTAAAATTCCTTGATAGATATATTTTTTATTTATAAACTAGAACTAATGCCATGTAAAAATTTTTAAAAAGTGTATTTTTTTAAAAACACATCTAGCATTCTTACGTAAAATAATTATTAAAATTAAATTAAAATGCTATTTTTGTATATCAAAATTATAGCTACCATAAAAAAATAATAAAAGAAAAGTGCAATTTTAACTTTGTTTAAATATGTTTAATTTATGTTTTTTTTAAAGTTTAAAATATTTTATTCTTTAATCAAGAACTAATTTCATTGAATGCAATTTTTTTTCTCAAATTAAACTTTAGCAAAAAAAATTTATTGAATTCCACAAAGATGTTAACCAATATTACTAATAAATTTTTTTTTAAACTTTTTTTTTTAATTATTTGGTTAGCACATTAGTTCATATCTTTATCCATGTACCACGTAAAAAAATTTTTTTTGTCAAAAATGCGTTAATTTTCTAATTTTTTATAGAACTGTCTCCATAATTCATAAATATGCGTTTATTCGCATTATTTTTATTATGTCAATTTAAAAAAAACTTAAAACGAAACTTTCTGACATGTTTTAGAATTGTCGAAGAATTGTTTTACAATTCTTTATCCTTTTTACAGGATTTTAGTTATTTAAATATTATATTTATAAATTATGAAAAAATTTTTAACTTCTGTTCATATATTATTTTATTTTTTACAATCTAGAAATGTTTTGATAAATAAACTCAAATTTATTGATTCAAGTCAAAAATATGGTTAAAAACGAGATTTAATAAACTTTATCACAAATTTATAATAAGTGGCCAAGCGTTCCCAATAACAATAACAACAAAAATTTTCCCGTACCTTTAGAACACGTAATTTTAACTAAATATTTCAAATCTTGCGCTTAGATTATTATCTTTTCCCATCAAACGAGTTTTCAATAACTAAAATAGAAACTATAGTTTAAATTTTTATTTGTTTCAAATAAATTAATTTTCTAATTTATAGCTTTAAGTATAAACCAAGCCGTATCAATAGAAATAATTACTTCAGCTTCTAAAGAGAAATGATATAACTCCTTCTGCACTTTTGTTTTCGCTTGATAAAATGCATAGGCTCTTTGAACAAATTCTGGTTGATTTGTCATTAAATTGTCAATTAATTTTTGCTTTGTAAATTCGTCAGTACTCATATTAGTTACAATCTCTAAGAATCTCTAAAAACACTATATTATATTTAAAGTTAAAAATTTATTACAAGAAAACACCTATATTTCCTTACAAGTATAAAAAATTTACTTGTCGAGACTTCTCCGACGCATTATCCATAAAAATTGGTAATTGAGGTAATATATTTCGCTGCTTCATTGCAACAGATGCTTCTGGATTCTCAAAGCCATTTTGTTGAATTAAATTTTTAAGTTGGTCTCTGGCCATATTGGGAGTACTCTGTTTATCTTGTTGATTTAATTGTTTTCCAAGTTGCAAAATATTTCGGTAGACTTGATATTCTCCCTTATTCAAAGTTGGTTCTAACTGCGTAGCAGTTGACTCTAAATTCTTTTGTTTATGTTTATCTACAATTGACAAGCTTTGCAATTCCTGATCATTACCAGCTTGAAAATTAAGTGGTAAGTGTGGCGTCTGACTAAATCGTTGATAAAGAAATTGGGTAATACACGACTGAATCAAAGTTAATAAAATTAAGTTGATTCCGGATAGTTTAATATTTTGAAACATTTAATAATAAAATATAAATGCGAGAACTAAAAAGTGGTTATATCTCATTTTTAAATCCAAATAAGCAGTTTTAAGCTCACCTATTTCAATATTTGCGTAAGTTCAAATTTAGACTTTGAAATTTTTAAAAAAGAACAAACAAAAAGTTTATTGTTACAAATTCACAAAAAAAATAGTATGGGAAAATAATCAATAAAATGCAATTGAAATTCTGGCTTAGTGCAGTGTCTATCTTAAAGTATTTTTAAAAATTGATTAATAGACGATTACTAGCAATTTTTAACCTATAAATTGAAAAAATCATATTAAATTGCAAATTTATTAACAAATAAACTTACAAATTACGATGATATGGTTGTCACATAAATTATTATTTTTAATTAAATGAAATAATAAATGCGTTTTAAAAAGCACAACACACTGACAAATTGTTTATTCCACATTAATTATGTACATAAAAGTGCAATTATTTTTACGGCTACTTAATTTTTTTAATTTAGAAGATAGCAAAAAATAAATAATACCTGAAAAAAGTAGCAACAGAATTTTTTTTGTATACAATTATTTTTTTAAATTAGTAGTAACTTTCGAGTGCAAATAATAGACATGGAAAGCAAAAAATTTTAAAAGCTGTTTTAATCTATCAGTTTCAATCATTGATTTAGTGAAATAAACAATATTTATTCCAAGAAAAAATGGTAGGTTTAAACAGTAATATATCACAACTTTTGTACAAGTTCATGCTAAAGCTAGAAAAAATAGATTTGTTATTTATTTTCAGAAAATAATCAGTGATAAACTTTTGTGTTTAGATATTTTCCATACTAAAAAATATATCAAAAAAAATTAACATGAAATTCTACAACGATAGCAAATTTCAGGCAAGAAGAATAATTTCTGTAACTGCCACAAAAAATTTTTAAAAAAGTTTAACAAATAACTGAAAGAAAGTATAACCAAACTTTTTAATTTTTGATTACGATTAAAATACAAAATTAATTATGGCTCTGGTGTGCAGAAATATCAAATAAATTAAAACAAAATTATAAAAAATTTTAGAGAAAGACTTCGTTCTCACACTGCAATAAGAATAAACGAATCAAATAGTATACAAAAAAAATTTTAATATTAACCTTGCTGCTACCAGCTAAAGGTTCCACTGGCAAAATTAACGTCAAATTCGTTAAGATTTGTTACTATTTGCAAATCAAGTGCTTCATTCATGCCAGAATAAGGTAAACGACCCATAACTTGAATTTGAGCATTGTACGTGTCTGCCGTTGATAAGTTTTTAGTTATCGTATTTTTTCCAGACTTTGAATCCACGTTTGATGAAGTATGAGGCAAACTGTTTAAGAATTCAACGAGCTAAAAAATTTTTATTATAAACTCATCAAAAAACTCTTTAAAAATTATACTTAAAAGCATAAATTAGAACAATTAATATTTAAAAAAATTATATATGATTCGCATGCTCAAATTTGTTTAATAATATTGGATTTATAACTTTAAGGAATAATTTTATCATATAAATTTTTAAAAAAACCATTCTGGGAACAGATGGTAAAATTGGGCCGTTGTTAAATTCTAGAATATATTTGAATTCGCCGTTTTTCTTTGTAACTTGAGATGTCATCTAAAAAGTTAAAAGTAACCATATACAAAAAATAATAATTTATTATTAATAAATTTAATCTTTAAAAATTTTTTAATGATTATTATACGTTATAAAATACAGCTACTTACTTTCAATTTCTTTGACAAAGCTCCAAAAAATGGTGACGGTGCTAAAAGTGTTGGTGGAAATCCAGCATGGATTCCATTCTTAGAAACACCTATCTTTAACATGCTCAGCATTTGGCAAAATAGATCAACACTTCTTGCTTCCGAAATAAGAATTGTTGAACGTCGCGATTCATCTGCAGATGATTCTGCACCTTTTCTTTTATTGCTTAAGGATTCGTTAGTATCAGTAAGCAAACCAATTCGAGTATTGGTATTAAGCGGTTTATCTTCGTCTTCTACCACATCATCCTCCTCTATCACGTCTCTTGAAAAGTCTACCGTAGAAATCCTAAAAAATATCAATAAATTTAGAGAGTTTTTATGAGTTTTAAACATCTACTGCTCTAGCAAAAAAAGTTCCACCCATAGTATTGATTTTGTTTCTCCAAATCAATTTCATGTATCAAAAGCTTCTCATTATACTTGTTATCAATTGCAATATAGTATCATTCATATGCAAATAACAATTTCTTATATAAATAACCGTCATATAAATTACGTCGCAAGTTTTTTATGTGAGAAATAAAATTTAAAATTTACGTTCTTCTAAAGCGCAAAGTACGTTTAGGCGAAATTCCAATTTCTTTAAGCCACTCATCCTCATCCAAGTCCAGTTGAGCTTCTTCCTGTTGGCTTGTTGGTTGAAAAAAATCTTTAGCGCATTCTTCTTCAGCAAAATCAACAAACATTTTATTCATCCTAAGTGGAAGCGTAAAAATGATACCTTAAAGTTAATAAAATTCAAGCCTTCATGTTAAACAAATTGATTAAATTTATGAAAAACTAAACCCTCTGCACTTAACATTTCCCGCAGTCCAAGAGTAGTAGGAGTTAATACAATTTTATGAGATTCATTCTCAACAAAATTTGAAGGTGCACTACCAAAAGTTGATGAATTTGTTGGAGTTGAAGGTGTTAAAGATATAGGTGAAGTAAAATTTTTTTTTCTCTTACAATTTTCATTTGATTCAGAAAGTTTTGCACTGTTTTTTATTGAATGTATAAAGAAAGCTGTAAATGAATAAGCACAAACATAAAAACAATCACGCTGATGCTCCTTCCAAGTTGAACAAAGATGATCAAAAGACTCCGTCCTAAAAAAGTACAAAAAAATTAAAGGTAAAGAGAAATATCGTAAAAATAACAATATTTCAATTTGATTGTTTTAAAAAAAGAATACCAATCGGAATTCAAAGAATCTGCTACCACTTTCGTTGAACGTCGATTTGAAAAAGTACCCTCAAGACGAGGAAAAATAGGTTTTGCTGAGGGATTTACTGACTGATAAAACATTGCAGCTGCTTGAACTAATGCAAGTGAAGTTTTGTGAACTAAACCATCCGCCTGTAAAATAAATTTAAAAAAAAGTAAAAATAATTTTAAGAAAGTTCTACAAGAAACCTCTCCGCTCTCAGCATAGCCATTCATTGAAAGTTTCATCGCAGTAGTAATAACTTTAGGCGAAAGTTTGATAGGAAAAAAGCCTAAAAAACCGTTTGTTAAAATATGAAAAAATAAGCAAAAATTATATAAACGCAAAATCAAAAAATTAAGCAAAGTTAAAAAGACAAAAAAAAATAATACCAACTGTAGAACAATTATTCATCCATGGAAAGGGTCTTTTAGAAATAACTCTAAGTTTGTTGCCAATTCGCATATCTATTGGTAATTCAGAAGCACTTTTCTTTAAAGAATTTGTTTCAATTTTTGGTGTTGAAGAACAAAGACTTGTAAAATGAGAAAAGTCGATAGGATAAGAATCATTTATTGTCTACAATATAAAAAAATAAAAAAAACTAAAAGAAAAAATAAATTTTAAAAATACTTGGCTAAGCTTATCCTCAAAAGAACCATTAAAGTTAGTAATTTGAGTTGTACTATTTCGCCGAGTAGAAGAACATTCAAATGAAAATCGTGCAGTAGTATCGTCCCAATCAATTGTACTATTAGTTTCTGCTTCAAAAATGGTGTTATCCTTCAGTTGCTTTGTTGTTTGTTTACTCCAATTTAATAATTTGAAATCTTCAGAGCTTAATTCTTCATTGAGATCACAACGCATCCGTTTAGGTTTAGTTGGAGAGTTCTAAAATTTTAATGAAAAACAAATAATAAAAACAAATTTAATTAAAAAAAACCGTAATATTCCTAAAAGGATTCGAATCAATCAATTGTGATTGGCTGTGCTCACAAAAAGATGACTTTAAACTATCGTTCGTAGTTTCTTTAACAGACTCCAAACCAGACTTAGATAATTCAGTAGCCATAAAATTTTTGCTAAAAAACTAATTGCAAATAAATATAAAAGTATACATATTTTTACCTGCTCTTCCGTTTCAGTAAATGACGTTTCATAATATCCTTCGGCCTCTCCCAAGCAGGAGATTGATTGCATTTCAACTTTAAAGGCATCGATTATTTTTAAACCAGTGTTCAAATTAAAAATATACCCTATAGATTCAAATAATGAAAAACAAATTATTATAAATACAATTTAAAAATACTAAAAATTCATGCTTAATTTAAAATATCGTAATCCATTCTTATAACATATG
>JANSTW010054823.1:0-12052 GCA_027564275.1 Diadocidia ferruginosa
TTCATAATAGCAAAGGCTTATTAACTGCGGAGGATCACCACTAGTGATAATTTTGGTAACCTTTCAAATAACTTCAAAATAACTGTTTATATAAATGAAATGAACATCCATTAAAACATTGTTTCATTTAAATGGCATTACCGTGACGCAACTAAAATATAATAAAAAATAAATAAAAAATTACCAGTGACGCGACAGTGGTGACTTTTAGCACTAAACAATATTTTACAAAAATATATTTGTCATTTTCTCAACTTTTGCATAAAAAAATCAGAAAATGTCCTGTAACTATATACAAAAATTAGTAATATTATTCGTTAAGAGAAAGAATTTAATTATTGTTTTACGTTTTGACGCCATCTTAAATTACGGCGCCATCTTGAATTTTCAAAGATATTTTTTATTGATTTTTTGTAATTTAATTTTTGTCTAGAGCATAAAATACAAAAATTCTGGAAAATTCCATAATAAGTAAGATAATATAAAATCAAATTTGACACGAAATATTCTCTATCCTCTTGGCACCAATTCAATCCAAAAGCCCTTTTCAGCATTCATATTGAACGTTTTGGTTTGTAATTTTAACGGATCCTGTGTTCTATCACATTTGTTCAATTTAAATGTCTTCAGAAAATAATACAAAAATGATTTACATTCCATAAGGGCAAATCTGGACCCAATACAATTTCTCGGACCCAGTCCAAATGGCATATAAGTGCCCAGCCGAACTTTACCAGCATTTTGTTCGTTAAATCGTTCTGGATCAAATCTTTCCGGATCGGGAAAATAGCTTCCGTCTCTGTGTAAACAATATGCCGGTATTGAAAGTATGTCACCGATATTTAGATTTAATTTGTGTCCATTATGTAAGTTCAACGTAATGGGTTTGCTCACTTTTCGGTCTGTAGCATTGGATGGAGACCATTTTCGTAGACTCTCCGACACAACCATATCCAGATACTTCATTTTATTTGCTGCTTCGTAGGTCAATTGATGACTGTCTAAATGCTTGTCGGTGTCGACTATTTCTCGGTATAGTTTCTCTTGAATATCTTGGTTAATCGCTAATTCGTGGACTGTGAAACATAGAAACGTTGATACCGTATCAAATCCTGCTATGAAAAAGCCCAAACATTGCGCCACCAAGTAATCGTCGGGCCACTCTGAAATTTTTTAACAGTTTGCGTTCAAATAAAGTAGTTAAATTATTCAAAACTTACTTCTTAATTTGTTCGGTACACTGGAATATTCCTCAACTGTAGAAAATCCTGTATCCTTTAAATTTACAGTTTCGTTCGTACTATCGTAATTTCCTTTTCGTGCTTGCATTATCAAATTTATCATATCGTGGCGAATAACGTTATTCTTCTCACGAAAACTGATTGTGCCCATAACTAAATTGCGAAAATATGAAATGTGCTCCTTGGAAGTAATCGTCATTTTGAACCATCTCATTAACCATGGAATATTGTTGAAAATTAAAATTTTAAGCAATTGAATTCCACCGAAATTCGTTATAGTTTGTCCAGTTTTATAGAAATCATTTTCCCGATCTTTCAGTGAATTCACTTCTAGACCAAAAGCACACGTACCAATTATGTCACTGGCAAATCTTGTGAATAAGTCTTTAATTTCGTACACTTTTGACTCATTGTTACCGTTTGTTTGCAGTGTTTTGATAAACTTTTGCTCAAAATCGGTCATTAACGAAAACATAAGCCTCATTTTACTGCCTGTAAATGCCGGACTCAACGTTGCGCGCATATCCTTCCATGTTTGATTGGTCATAAAAAATATCGACTTACTCATCAATGGGTCGGCCGCTTCGTCTATTGTAAATCGACGGTTTACAAAATGGTCAAAATCTTTTGTTGTAATTTGTTTAATGAGATCCGGATCACGCACAAAATACATGGGCTGATTAAATGTGTCATAAACGCCTACAATTTGTTCGTCCGGAAATTTACTATAGATTTCCTGTAATGTTTCCACCATAGACACCTTTCCTTTTAAAATCGGATAGTTTATGCCCAACATTGGCATGCCTCGTAAAAACTTTACATTTCTATCGGAGAAATATGACCAATTTTTAAATAACAACTTATATAGGCACCAACCAATTATTGCAAACAATATTCCGCTTGTATATTGCAGATCATGGTATTGATTAACCATGGCGAAGTAATAGTTAGTGTTTTTGTAAAAATTAAAGTCAATACATTATAATATCTGCGTTCACACTGAACTTGATTTTTTTTATTTGAAATCTGCGTACCTTACCTATACCAATGTGTTTATTTTATTTTAGATTAGATAAGTCTATAAAAATATAATAATAATAATAATAGATAAGATAATTGACTAACATCGCACAAATATACTATAGTTATATGTTATATGTTTCTGATAATATTTTAACCCATTTTTGGCTGTTACCGTTTGAAAATGTTGTATTCATTCAGGAATCTATATTTACATGTAGGCTTATTTTGGTCCAATTAGGAAAAATATGATAACATTTTGTGCCACTTTGAAGCGGTTTTTGAGTAAAAATCAGATTATTGTTTGTATCTCTATAGGACGAAAATAATATATAATAAATATATGAAATGCAATTCAAATATCATCTAGTATAAAAGTCTTAAATTTAGTACATTAAAAAAAAGCCAAAAAAATCCTTGAACTCTTAGAAAAATATTACTAAAAAAGCAACGGGAGCTTCCTTAGCTTCACTGATGACGAGACGAAACGAGCTTTAATTGTGAAATGCTCTCTTGAACACAGAGAAATGACGCAAACCATGAAGAATATTAAATTTTTTGAAATATACGTTTTATTCGGCTTTGAATTAGACCGAATGGCGTCAAATATATTTTAATACAACATCTAAGTGCTATACAAAAATCTAAAAAAAATAATTTTATAGAAAGAAAGAGAGGTCTACACAATATAAAAAATTTAGATGCCGTTTATAGTTGATTAGAATATAAATTTGCTGTGCATCATGCTCCCTCTATCAAAAAAAAATGTCTACAAATATTTTGTCCTATTAAAAAATTTATTTTTTTAAATTACAGTTTATTTCTTAGCCTAAGTTGAACCCAAAAACCATTTTCAGCATCCATATTTGCGGCATTCTGTTTAAGTTTCAGGGGATGTTGAGTTTTTGCACAACGTTCAATGTGAAATGTGGAAAGTAAATGGAAAAATATCGATTTTATGGCCATTAGTGCAAATCTTGAACCAATACAATTGCGTGGTCCAATGCCAAATGGTAAATATGTGCCAAACTGTATAGCATCTTTATTTTCATCACTAAAACGTTCCGGATCAAATTTTAGTGGATCGGGAAAATATTCAGGATCCAAGTGTATTGCACTAGGTGACATCCACACAACATCTCCCACATCCAGTTGCACTGAAACGTTATCGGAATTTTTCATAGTATAAGGTTTGCTGACACAACGATCTAAAGCCGGAACACCTGCCCAGCGTCGTAGCGTTTCCGACACAACCATATCTAAATATTTCATTTTCTGTAATTGATCGTAGGTTACACTTTGCCCATTAAGTTTACTATGGACTGCACTAATTTCTGCATACAATTTTTCCTGAATATCCGAATTTACGGCCAATTCATGAGCCATAAAATATTGCGCTGACGACACAGCATGAAAACCAGCAACAAAAAATATCATACACTGTGCTACCAAATCATCTTCGGTCCAATCTGAAAATTAAATGAATATATTTTTGGGAAATTCTTATAGATGGACAATATAACCAGCCCCACAGATCAGAAAATAATTATCCCAAAAATGAATTTATGAGTCACAAAAAAAAGCTTCCCAAAAATGTCGCCACTGAAATTTTCTCTCATTGTGTGACTATTATATAAAAAGACAATGCTTTGATCTAATTATGATAGTGGGATGATTACTAGTAACTCATACCCTTAATAAAATTTTACCAAATTCATCAACTTGCTAAAAACATACTATGTATGCTTATATTTTTTTGAGCATTTAAAAAAAATGGTATGGGAGCTCATCTACCTCTCACTTGACCTAAATAAAAATATATTTACCTTCTATTTTCTTCACATTCTTTCCTAAGTTTGATTCTGCTACAGTTGCAAATCCAATATTTTCATCAGTTTCGTCATTCTCATTTATCAGAGTGCCCTTCTTTGCTTCCATCAGCAAATGAATCATGTCTGGGCGATAGATATTTTTCTCCTCGCGATATTGAATATTTTCCCGCACAACATTTCGTAGATATTGTGAACCTTTCTTGCTAAAAAAGCTGATGCCGAAAAATTCCATTATTTTCGGTATGCTCGCAAAACCGAAAAATTTCAGTCCTTGTACACCTTCGAAATTAACAACATCACAACCGATTTTATAAAAATCATTTAACGAATTTTCCAATGAATTTATGTCAATGCCAAATGCACACGAAGCGATTGTATCGTTTGCGTATCGTTGAAATAAATCTTTGGTATCGTAAATTTTTGCGTCTCTCTCGCCGATTTCTCTTTGAAGATATTCACAATATTCCTTTGAACAATCATTCAACAGGGATAACATTAATCTCATTTTGCTGCCCGTAAAGGCAGGACTCAATGTCGATCGCATATCTTTCCATCGTTGATCCTTCATCATAAATAATGTTCGTGATAATAACGGATCCATTTTATCCGTTACACTGTATCGATGATTTACGAAAAAGTCGAAATCCTTTATTGTGATTTGTTTAATTAGTTCAGGATCACGAATCAAAAAAGCCGGTCCGCCACCTAGTTCGTAGAATCCGATAAATCGATCGTTTGGGAAACGCGCGTACATTTCTTGATAGGACAATGCGTGCGCTTGTTTGCCTAACAACATTTTATATTGACTACCCAATATTGGCCATCCTCGAACAAATCTAACGTTTCGTTCAATAAAATAAGACCAGTACCGAATGATAAACTTGTAAATGAACACAATTATTAACACATTTAACAATATCCAGTGTAAACCGAGTGATTGGAATAATTGAACGATATTCGAAAATATCACGAACATTTTCTCTCACAGATTTTAAGTTTTTAACATCGCAGGAAACACATCTGACTGACAAAATATAAATTCCAAACTAAACGAGATAATCTTAATCTTGATATAGTTATTTGGATAATTTAATTTAAATATAACTATACTTAACAAAAATATATGTTTACATATTTTAAGATGCAAAGCTCCACAGTAAAAATATTAAAAACCTTTCCACTTGTTTCTTTGCTGATTAATTTCAGCAAGTACATAATTATAAAGTTAATTTTAGGGTTCCTCAATCCTCCACCTTTGATATGGTCGCAAATGAAAACTATGGTATCAGACAGAAAAAACCGGTAAAATGGTCTTTAAATGCTTCTTCGTATTGAAGGACATGATGATAATTATAATATACAAAATGTTTCAAATTTCGTGTACGTTACTGTACAGTGTACGCGTATGTAATATATATATTGTGTACGCAACGATATCTTTTTAATTTACTAATTCCAAAATGTTTATTTTTCGTATACATATAGGTATATGATAAAAATGAAATATGCGGCTATATTTAAATGATTTTATGATTGTAGCGAGGGGGAAACCACTTACGGAAATCATGGGATAAAGATGCAGAAATCCTTTCGAAAATCAGAAATAATTTCGGAAAAATCATTTTCAGAAATCACGGTAATCATTTTCAGAAATCACGGAAATCATTTCGGAAATCGGAAATTATTTTCGGAAATCAGGAAAATCATTTTTGGAAATCAGAAATGATTTTCGGAAATCAGTAATGATTATCGGAAATCAGAAATCATTTTCGGACATATGAAATCATTTTTGGAAATCAGAAATCATTTTCGGAATTCAGAAATCATTTTTGGAAATCAGAAATCATTTTCGGAAATCACAGAAATCATTTCGGGAATCAGAAATCATGGGACAACTTTTTGCTTGTGGTTTCCCCCTCGGATTGTAGAGTTTAAGCAATTTAGTATTTGTTTTCATTCTACAGTATTACATGACATCTTCATTGTGTTCTTCAAAAATCTAATCTTCTATTTTCAAGTATTCAACTCTGTATACGATCTATCAGTACCGAAACGTGAGACTTAAGGCATGGGAAGCAATACTAAAAATTGTTTAAGAGTTTAGGCTACTCACAACCAAGACATTTAAGACATTTTCAATACAAATCCTTTCCTTACTTGATGCGATTGTAAATTTAATATTTAATATTTTATAATAAAATTAAATACTCGACCCGATCGAGAAGTGATAATAGCTACATTCGATCGTATCAGAATTCAATATCGACTCGATAAACAACTCGATAAACGACTCGATACCGATAATATCGAGTTTCATGATCGGGCCTCTTGTATCTGTCTATATATATTTCAGACTAATTTAGTTCTTTCAATTTATTTATATACAAAGCAAAGTATATTTAAATAAAAATATATAATAAAACATTTGCTATGAGCAAAACCACAGCCAAAACTAACAAGCAGACTATTCACCCCATATAAGAAAATAATCCTCTTTTTTTCGGGTGGACGTACGATTTTAAGGCTTTATAATATAAAGAAATAATAATATTTTTTAATAATTTGTTTTTCTTAAATGTTTATTGAAATTTAAACTTTAATGTTAATAAAAAAATTAAGTGTCTAAGTATATCAGTTTTGCGATATTATATTAGTATAATAAGTAAACCCTTTCCCCAACGACCGCATGTCCGATTATTCAAGTTTTCAATCATTCTAATGTTTGTCGTACGTCCATAGGGAAAATAGATTATTTTTGTATATGGCGTGAAACTACTGGTAGTTCGTGTTCTCTGTGGCAAAACCATAACATAATATATAATATGAAAGCTTTATGATAGGAGTCAAGTAGTGTGTAAATTTTGGTTCAAGTTTGCAAACACTTAATAGATACGAACAGTATTTTATGAATTTAAATTAGCAATTTTGATCAAGTAAATTTATATAATTTAAAAATACCGAATATCATTATAGAATGTAGCAAGAGATTCGTTTAGATTTAGAAAAAATATATGTTTCCATATTATAGTGGAAGAAACATAAGTAACTATGTGCTCTCACAACAAGTTTTCAGTTTTCAGATAAAATCATATATTATACACTTCTGTCAAATTTAAAACTTTTTATTTTGTGAGCTTACATGAAATTTAGTATACAGCTATAGATATCTTGTTAACTGAAAACTGAAGAAATTATTCGCGAACACTGGTCAACACTAAAAATAGATTTCCAAACTTATGTTATCTCGCTATTGCGCGAGCTGGAAATTCCAAGGTTTTGTTGCTGTTTTTCTGTCTTCAGTAATTTTCGAGTAACAGAAAATCAGCAAGTTTTCAGTACAACCCAAAGTTCTATCTGCCAGTAAAAAGACCATTGAACTGAATTGAAAAGTTCTATGTGGCAGTTAAAACTAAAAAAGCTTACGCAAAAAAGACAAAAACTTTTTTATATGTACTATCTGCAATTTTGAATACAAATAATAAATAAATAAAATATACTTTTAATGGAATTAGTGTAACCATTTTACCCTCTTTTCTATCTGATACCATGGTTTTCATTCACGACTATATATCAAAGGTGGAATGTTGTCAGCAACTCACACTAGCCATATCTTTTGGTGATCAGTGGGGCGAGTTTTATACTATATGAGGAACCCTATCTGTTGGCATCATATATTCGGACCAACGGCTTTAAGTGACTTCCGAAATACTGCGATCGCTTTTATATAATAAACAAATGCGAATGAAAGGTGATAGTCCAGTTCTGAAAGTGTTTTACCACTTCAACACAAAGCCGTCACTGTTACATGCTGACTATATTTTCAAACGGAACATGCCGTGGCATCGAATAGCCCTAGCATCGAAAGCCGTAGCATCGAAAGGCCCTGGCATCGAAAAAGCAACCCTGATTGAATATTTAGTGCAATTGCTCTGGTTTATATTTATATTGTATGTACTAAATATTTTCCTTCTAAGAAATAAAAACCAGGGTTGCTTTTTAATAAAATAAAATTTTCGATGCTAGGGCTTTTCGATGCTAGGGCTTTTCGATGCGAGGGCATTTCGATGCGAGGGCATTTCGATGTTAGGGCTTTTCGGTGCTACGGCTTTCGATGCCAGGGCTTTTCGGTGCCACGGCATGCACCTTTACAAATTGACTGATTGATATTATTATCTCAAATACCTAAGATGCCTGGAAAAAACTCTTTCTATTATCGAATTCAGTTATCTAAATTTACCCTAAAACGATTTGAAATAATCCACAAAATAACAAAAAATCATTTCGTTGACTAGTTCAATATATTTTAATTTGAAGAGTAGGAAATTAATAACAAGACAAGTTTCGCATAAGTTTATTGCTTATTTATAACAATAATTTATCGTTTATTAAAAATTACTTTAAAATTCTCTAAAATTCTCAAGTATTATGCATAACATAACTGTTGTTAACAGTAAAGCAAAAACAATATGTCAGCGAAAAAATTAAATTCACTCGTGAAAATTTTCGTGCGATTATTGTTCATAACTTTCAGTGTGGAATAAGACGACAAACTTGTATCCATGAATTTAGTTTTGTACACACCGAAAAAGCACAATCCTTTAGCACTATAAAAAACGGGCATTACACATTTATTTGTTGCCGGTGTTCGTTCCAGGATTATTTTCGTGAAGCTTGTCTAAAGTTAGATACAGTGTCAACTAATATCGTTGCTGTGCAAAAACTGATCACGCCAGATTGAAAGAAAAATTGAGGAATCCTTGGACATTAGTATGACAAGAATCAATAAAATATTACATGTGCACTTGTCCGAAAAACATATTAGTTCAAGAAAAGGCATGAGTCTATCGGTTGAAGGAAACGATAACATATAATAAGTCCAAAGACCATCAAATGCTGTGTAGAGCATCTAGATAGGTGTCGTTACTCGTTTTATGGGTCTATTTACATAAGCCTAAAACAAAACAGCAATCGACTGTATGGACGTTCCAAGACGAGCCTAATCCAACAAAAGTTGTTCGCCGAAGAAGCACCGAAATTAGTGATCATGTATAGCCAAGGTACAGATTGAACAACGTAGGATGGTCAATTCTAAATGGTACACAATCAATTGTTGGACAGATTTCTTCGGATAAATTAAGAAAACGAGCGATGGTCGCTTATCATTCCTCATAATGATAATTCAAGCTTTTACACATCGGCTCAAACAAGGAATTTTTTGACTGGTCAAAACGTCGAATTTATGGTTTACTTTTTTACAGTTCTTGTTTGAGACACATTGCATTATTTTTGTCCTCATACATTAAAGACAAATTACATTGTCCACGATTTTTGACTCTATAAGATGCTGTAAACGCCTTTAAAACGTACATTTTGCAGACACCTCAATCGAAATTCGAAGTGTGTCCAAAATTAGTTCAAACAAATAGAAAATAATGTTCATTGAGAATACTTTAAAAGACACAAAAAAACAATTTTTGTGTTAAATATTTACCTCCTTCATTATTAGGCCAGAAATATAAATAGCAGTCGTCGTATGGTTGTATCAAATGCAATATAATATACAATCCAAAATCTAATTTATATCTTTAACTTGTGCTGCAAATGATTTCAATTTTCTTTGTTATATTGATAAGATAATTTATAAAAGTGCATATTATATCTGTGATTTATTAGGATACTTCAAAAATTATAAAAATTATTTAAATATCAAATATACAGATATATGTGCATTAGAGGTTGGCAGATGTTTATACTTTTGATATTGTCGTTAGTATCAAATTGTATTCGAAACTTTTAATTTCTTTTAAGAGGAGAGTAAATAATTTTCCAATATGTTGAAATTGATTACTGATTTGGTGGGAATAACTTCTGTAGTAATCAGTGCAATAATATTCGGGTTTGTTTATCAATTCATCCTGAAAAATTGGTCGTACTTTAGTGATAGAGGTGTTAAATTTATTCGAGGATGGCCTCTTTTGGGCACACAATACAAAATGATTTTAGGTATAAAATCAATGGCTGAAGACTTTAATGAAATGTATCAAACATTTCCAACTGAACGTTTCGTTGGCATTTATGAAATTGGCGGTAGTCCTCTGTACATGATTCGTGATCCAGAACTGATCAAACAAATTGCAATTAAAGATTTTGATCATTTTATTAACCATCGGTTTACAATACACGAAAATTCAGATCCATTATTAGGACGTATTTTAGTTGTTATGAAGGATCAACGATGGAAAGTAATGCGTTCGACGATGAGTCCAGCATTTACAGGCAGCAAAATGCGATTAATCCTCAGTTTGATCAATGAAGTATCGCAAGGTTTTGTTGATTATTTAAAAACCGACATAAACATTGATAAGCCTAAAGTTTTTGATATTCACGATTTATTTCGAAGATTTGCTAGTGACACAATCGCTTCTACATGTTTTGGTCTACAATTAAATTCGCTAGAACAAAGAACCAACGAATTTTATGAAACTGGTGTCAGAGTGGTGAACTTTGATGGACTGCAAGGATTAAAATTCTTTGCATTTTCGGCCATACCCAAGATAATGAACTTCCTGAAAGTTTCGTTTCTTACGAAAAAAGATATCGCATATTTGCGAACGTTAGTTAAAGATAATACGACTTACCGAGAAACCAACAAAATCTATAGGCCTGACATGATGCATTTATTAATGGAAGCTAAAAAAGTCACTCTACAGCATTCAGCCAAAGATGAAAATGAAGATATTGGATTTTCAACTGCACAAGAAACATTTAATGATAACTCGGCAGAAAAACTTCAAAGTAAGCTCAATTTTAATTCCAAGCTGATGAATCTTTTTATGCATATTTTCCACTAATAAAATCTAAAAATATATGGTTTTTCTTTAAGAATGGGAAGATGATGATATTGTGGCGCAATGTATGTTATTCTTTTTGGCTGGTTTAATTGCAGTTTCTTCTGCTCAATGTTTTATGGCTCATGAGCTTGCAGTTAATCCAGATATTCAAGAAAAGTTGTACAGAGAAATTGCCGAAGTACAAAAACAATTGGCTGGAAAAAGAGTCACTTACGAGATTTTACAAAAAATGAAATACTTGGATATGGTTGTATCGGAGACACTAAGACGGTGGTCACTTTCGACCGCTAATGACCGGCTGGTAAATAAATCGTATACAATGGTATTACAAAATGGCACAAAAGTTAAATTAAATGTCGGTGATGGCATTTTATTTCCTTTATATGGAATTCATTTAGATCCGAAATATTTTCCTAATCCCTATAAATTTGATCCGGAAAGATTTAGCGATGAAAATAAACACAAAATATTACCTGGGACATATTTTCCGTTTGGAGTGGGTCCAAGAAATTGTATAGCTTCAAGATATGCATTATTGCAAATGAAATCTTTGTTCTTTGCACTGTTAACATCATTTTCGTTGGAAAAATGTAATAGAACTCAACATCCATTAAGGCTTAGACCGAGAACATTAACTTTGGACGCTGAGAAGGGATTCTGGTTACAAATAGGTCATAGAAATAAAAAAAATGATTAATCTATAAGAACTTAATTTATTTTTACACTTTTTTCGATACAAAAATATACATTTATATTTAAAAATTTAGGAACAGGCTAATCGATCAACGAAAAGTGAATATTTTTTTGCAAAAATAATATAATATAATAATTTCGAAATATTTTTTGACTTGTATAAATCCAGGTGAATAATTATATTATTAAATATTAATTACAACTCAATGTTATAGAACTTTTAAATTAAAGTCCTTTACTCCAAAGCGAGGGAGCACAGGGACCATTTTACCCTTTTTTCTATCTGATATTATGGTTTTCATTGATGACTATATCTTTGACTATATCAAAGGTGGAGGGTTGTCAGCAACACGCACTAGCCATATCTTTTGGTGATCAGTGGGGCGGGAATTTACACGATACCAGAAACACTATC
>JANSTW010054834.1:0-12052 GCA_027564275.1 Diadocidia ferruginosa
TTCTGGCATATGCGGACGATGTTGACATAGTTGGAAGAAATTTAGTGGCTGTAAGGACTGCTTTTGCGGAATTGGAATGTGGGGCGAAACCGCTTGGTCTCAAAGTAAATGAAGATAAAACCATTCGGACAGTGTCCAACTTCTTGTATAAAGTGGCCAAAAGTACGATAAAAATTATTTTTCATTTTTAATTTTTTTTATTTCATTATTTAAGCACAATGTCCTAGGCATTAAATAATCATGACAAAACAAATATTTTATTATTTAAGCATAATGGTGCCAAAATGTTTTCTGGATAATAGGGCCTTTCAAAGTATTGAATTTATAAAAATAAAAATAAATAATTATTGATTACAAAAATTTGACAAGGTATATTGACTCCTGGAACCCCTTCAAATTTTGTCCGGAGTAAGGTGGGGCACACTTGAACAACAATTCAGTGGAGTAAGGTGGAGAACACTTGAACAACAATTCAGTTAGTTATGTTCGGTTTACCTCGTTTACCGATCCTTTGATTTTTATATCTCCATTGCTTTTAATTTTTCAGTTTTCATACCTATCCCCCTTTCGAAAGAGGGTCGAGCGCCGAAAACTAAATGAACAAACATTTTTCGGAGCCCTTTCCCTATCCCCCTACAAAGTTTGGAGGAAAAACCATTGCAAAAATGTTGTCCAATGATTTGCGTAAGTGGTTTATTCTCCCCTCGTAAAAAAATCAGGTTGAAATGCACTTTCAGCAGGAGCCTTCTGCCCCCGCTTATATTGTAGGGGATCCTCCCCCAAGTCAGCCTATATATTTTGTTATTGGAAAAACCACCGCCTAGGGCAGGGGAAGGGTTCAAAGTTTCAGATAAAAAACTTAAGATTTTGATGTCATTAGAATATATAAAAGTACCATATTTATAGAGTGGATAGAGGGGATAAATACGCGTATTTTGATGTATCACACGACCCTCTTTCTCCGCTTATTTTTGAAAAAAAAAAGATTTTTTTTGGGGCATGCTAGGGAAGGGGGTATACTATAAAATATATAAGACGACTGTTTGATCGTTTTCTATTTGCAATGAAGGGTTAACGGGTGAAGGGGATTAAATGGTTAACAAAATGTTATGACAATACTCAGACTATCTTCCTTTAACAGAATAAGTGAAAAAAGAAGCTGTAACCCTCCCCCTTAATCTAAAAACAAGCATAACCTACAAAATCAAAAAAATCAATTTTTTTTACAAAAATAGGGGAAGGAAGGAGGTCGTGTGATATATCAAAATACGCGTATTTATCCCCTCTATCCATCCTCCAAATATAGTGCTTTTAAAATTTCTAATGACGTCACAATCTAAATTTTTACAGTTTTTATTTGAAACTTTGGTTCCCCCCACTAACAAAATATATAGGGTGACTCGAGGGAAGGACCCCTACATTATAAACGGGGCTCCTGTTGAAAGCGACGGTAAAGTGCATTTCAACCATTTTTTCCACTTTTCCCATATAAAAGACAAATTATTATGCCTCCACTATAGTTACTCCACGACTCCTCTGCTTTTTTACAAAAATCAAATTGTGCTACAATATACATGCGCTACACAATACTCTACTAAAGATAAGATTCTCTTCCACTCCACAAAGAGCTCATTGGTAAGTGTCAAACTGAAACTTGTGTGTGGACTATAATTATTCCGACAAGGCGAAAAATTCTGTACTGTTTTTTTTTATTATTGTACCAAAAATTCCGCAATATTTTGTTATTTATGGATAGATAGAAATTCTGCAGCAGAATTTAGAGGAGAAACGAAAAAGTATTTATTTTTAATAAAATTTATGACAACAGAAAAATCAATAACAAAGTGTAAAGGAAAACACAAATAATAATCTTCAAGAAGTTGCGGTTTTTGTTGTGTAGTATATGGCGTGTGCGTATAAAACTTAATAATACTATAAACTTTGTAAGATGTAATAAAAAATCGATGATTAGAGTCTATCAGCACTATAGTATAATAAGTCGTTCGTACTGGTTATGTGGCAGCAGCGATGACTTATCTACTATAACTATAAAAAAAAGTTGATTGTTGGTAGGTATAATATACTCGAACAAACACATCAGAGTATAAAGTTTGTATTATTAATTAAAACCCCGTTTTTATATCAATTTTATTTTTTTTTATCGTCAGAAATCATTTTTCAATAAGAAAACACCTCCAATCCAACTCACAGACCTCAGTTTATACTTTCACTTTGAACGGAATGGGTGTTTGAATATTAGTTCGAGATATTGTAAACGTTTTACAATTTGCTTATAGTCGATACATAAGAAAATCAATAAAGAAATATATAACAAATTTTTGATGTGCTAAATCAGAGAAAATAATAAATAAATGTAAAAAAAGGTGAACTGCTAAGGAAATAACCAAGAAAATATTTAAAAACTATTTAGAAATAATAATGACTGCATTTGAGCAGATAAGGGAACGTCTTGAGAAATATGGACAAATTCATTTGCTAAAATATTGGAATGAATTGAACGAAGAACAACGTCGACAACTCAAAAGTGATATTGAAGATTTAGACTTGGAAGAGCTAAATGGATTTTACGAACGTGCAACGGCCAGTCTATCGGATAATGGTGAAAAGTTAGATGACCGTTTGCAACCGATACCCGATTCACAATTTCTATCAATTAGCCGAACGCCGACGGACCAGTTACGTGAATATGAAGAGGAAGGATTGCGACAGATTGGCAACAGTCATGTAGGTGTGTTGTTAATGGCCGGCGGTCAAGGAACTCGATTGGGTTCAAAGAACCCCAAAGGAATGTATAATGTTGGTTTAAGATCACAAAAATCATTGTTTCGCATACAAGCCGAACGTATAATATCATTACAAAGACTGGCCTATGAGCTGACGGGTCAAGAGGGTAAGATCACTTGGTACATTATGACCAGTGAACATACTATGGAACCAACATTGGCCTATTTTGAGGAAAATCAATATTTCGGTATGCGTAAAAAGGACATTTATATGTTTGAACAAGGCAGTTTGCCGTGTTTTGGTTTTGATGGTCAAATTCTATTGGACGAAAAACATGTTGTGTCCAAGGCACCGGACGGCAATGGCGGAATCTATAGAGCTCTTCGTGATCAAGGTGTCCTAATGGATATGTCTAGGCGTGGTATTAAGTATATACATGCTCATAGTGTGGATAATATTTTAATAAAAGTAGCTGACCCTGTGTTCATTGGATATTGTGTGCGTCAGAATGCCGACTGTGCGGCTAAGGTTGTGGAAAAGTCACAACCAAATGAGGCGGTTGGTGTCATTTGCATTGTAGATGGTAAATATCAAGTTGTTGAGTACAGTGAAATATCGGCCAAAACATCGGAAATGCGAAACGCTGACGGTCGCCTCACATTTAACGCTGGCAATATTTGCAATCATTATTTCACCACATCATTCCTGCAGAAAATCGGTGAGAAATTTGAAAAAGAACTAAAACTACATGTGGCCAAGAAGAAAATCCCTTTTATCGATAACTCGGGAGCACGCATAACGCCCGAAAAACCAAATGGTATTAAAATAGAAAAGTTCGTCTTTGATGTGTTTCAATTTGCGGAAAAATTTGTGGCCGTCGAAGTGGCGCGAGAAGACGAATTTAGTCCATTGAAGAATGCAGACAGTGCGGGCAAAGAGTGTGCAACAACGGCTCGCAACGACATCCATCGATTGCATAAGAAATTCATTGAGTCGTCCGGTGGCATTGTGCATGGTGAAGAATGTGAAATATCGCCACTGCTATCGTATTTCGGCGAGGGCTTAGAGCACATTGTCAATGGTAAATCATTTACTAGTCCTGTTTATTTAAAAAGTTCCCTAGATCCATCAAATGGTCACCTATAACTTAAAAAATGCATATAATGATCTGTTAATTTATAATTTTAGATAATATTTTCTTTAATCTCTTTAATCCCATTTACCCAAACCGTTTTTTTTTTGCTAACCTGTTGATTCCATATTTACGGCATGCCTTAGACGAACCGTACTACTATTAAATATTTATTTTATTTGTTAAGACAATCAATTTTTTTTGAAATTTTGAAAAAATTACACAATTTAATATAAAATTAAGATTTTATAAAATTTAATCACAAAAATTCGTTTTTCATTCATAAATAAATCTCAATATAAAAATGGTATACCATAACCTATCGGTCATTAGGATGGAGCGAAATTTTTTTTTTTTCGAAACGAAAAGTGTTTGAGATTTTTTTAATATAGACGTGAAATGGAGTGCTTTTAGTTTCTTTAAGATAAACTAATTTGAATCGGAAACTGTTACCAGCTTCCATGACCGATAGCTACTTTATAAACAATTTCGATTCGATGTTTTTTAAATTAATTTATTGAACCACACTATAATTTGTCTTAGATAGTCAATTTTATCTCATTGAAACGGGAAAATAAAAGTTTTTTTTTTATTTCAATCAAAATCAATATGTTGGTTTCTACATTAGGATGGACCGAAAATCAAAATAGAGAACAATTAACGATGTTTCTTAAAAAAATAAATATTTTCTCAAATTAATTTTTAGTTGAAATCAATGAGATCTCTAACGAATCGCAAAAAAAATTAATTTGAAAACGCTGGATTAAAAAATAAAACTATTTTTTGGTAAAGTAAATTTTAGCTTTTTGAGCCCAGAGCCTCCTTACCCTCTCCCCTTCAAAGCGGTTCTGGCAAATCTGCAGTGTAGCGAGTATGCTCCAATTAAGACCCCACCCCTACTATACTATACTGTAAAGGGTCATCCCCCGACCAAAAAAATATGTATTAAAATTTTTGGGGAAACCCCCTTTTTATGCAGGGGAGGGGTTTAAAGTTTATATGCAAAAAATTTAAAATGCACTATTTTGATTCCACACCTGTACAGAATGGAAGAGTAGGCAAATTAAAAAAAAATTAAGTGTGAACTTAAGCGGGGTCATTCCCCCCTCCCCTTTCAAAATGGGAGGGGCTTGACTATTGAATGAAAAACATTGAAATGTTATAGGGGTTGTGTGTATTCAAATGAAATGTCTTGACAAGGGCTACAACTTTAGTTCTAAGAGTTGTAGTCCATCGTTTGGAGGATTATCCTTTACATGATAGAAGCAATGGGGCCCTATTTAGAGCATATTCGCTATACTGTAGTTCAGCTGCTGGCCTTTCAAGTCTCAGTTTTTTTAAATTATTAAAATATAATGTCTTCTTAAAATTTTGGTTGATCCTCTATGGAAGGTCAAATTTTTTCCCATTTTTTTCATACTTGTAGGTATCTCAAATACCATTTATTACCGCCCTCTCGCCCTGCGTGAAAAAAATAAGAAAAACGAGATTTTTGCGCCTTTTATTTAAGTAGCTGTTAGACGTTGACTTGTTCAAGAAATTTAAAAAAAAGAACGAGATCAAGAATATAAGATACAAAAATGTGTACACTCGTGTGAAACAAAACACAGACTTGCAAGTCGCCATTGGGGGAAAAAAGTTATCGTTTAAACAAAAATCGCTATTGAGGGGAACAAATTCTTCGTTCCGAAAAAGTCTTTGCACTTAGACATTTTGCTATAAAGCTATCTCTTTCTTTTTTTTCTTAAAGACTTGAAGAATTTTAACGTCTAACTGCTACATTAGTGTTGGTTTTGAACTTTTTAACACCCCTTACCCTCCTCTTAAACACTCCCAGATGGTGCTGGGCCCAAAAGAGTTAAAGTGTAGATTTTCGAAAATATCTTTATGTTTATAAAAATAGTTCTAAATTTCGTCCCTTTGACTTTAAAATCTTTGAAAATTGTAGAAAAGCGTAAAAAATCGAATTTAAAAACGCTTGGTAGCTTAAAAGATATATTATTCAGACATTTTTTAAAATTTTATCAAATACACTGTTTTAAAAAAATTATTAAAATTTAAAAATCTACACTGTAAAAAATCCTTGATGTTTATATTATCATCAAATTTAGTAGATACACTTATTTAACTTAAAAAACACGTTATTTTTTAATTCCAACTCTAGAAATGTTTAAAATAAAAAAAATATTAATTTTCGCTCCATCCTAACTATTACATTATATATAGAAAGAAAACTATTATGCGTATATAATATGTGGAATCGTGCAGCTTAGATAATGTTTTTAGCAAAAATAATTTTATTTCAAAATAAAAAAATCTTTAAAAAATCAAAAACAAAAATATTATATTTATACTGGACACAATTATAATATGTGATGGACAAAGAAAAGACAAAATTTAAATAATGAAAGTTTTTTTTTCGATTGAGCTAACTCGCGCGCGTTATTATGAGAGATGTTATATATTAAATTTATATATCGAGAGTGAAATAAGAAAAAAAAAATCAACAATATTCCATAATATCAGTTAAAATACATAATATGAAAATATTACCTATATATGAATGAATATTTAATTAGCAAAAAAAAACAAACAATAATATTTAATTAAAAGAAAATATCCAATAAATTAAAATTCCCTGAAAATGTTTCCATTATTTTATAGCGACGAAGAAAATTTTAATATTTATAAAAAATCAATAACTAATATTGTTATTTATACATAGAACATTAAGTTTTTTTTTTAAATTATGTAAATTTTTTAAAAAAGTGTTTCGGTTTAATTTGTACAAAATATTTAATCAATTTTTTTCTTGTAAATATATTTTTAAATAAATCTAGACAATGCATATAGAGAGAAAATGTAATAGGCAAAACTTATGGCAATTTAGTTTTAATCAAACAATTTTAATTGCTTTTAATTTTTTTTTAAATATTTAATTCTTTTTTTAATGTGTTTCAAAAAATAATTATCAGTCATACATATAGTGGACAGAAAATAAATTATTAATTAGCTCATCAATTTTTATTCACTTTGATGACAATTATTAAAACAAACATTTATTAAAACTTCTTTGTTGTTTCGTAAATAAACTATAGAAATAGTTTAAATAATAAATCACAAATTTAAATTTTTTTTTAATTTCCATAAGTTAAAAATGTAAAGAATTTTTAGACTTAGACGCCATATCACTCATGCTTATTGCAAGAGTGACACTTTAAAAAAAAAATACAATTTGAATTAAAAATTGAATCAATTTCCAAACTGTCTTATCGACATGTTTCTATTTTCAAAACTAATCAATAGATGGCAATTATTTTGACATAAGTCTGAAAGTTAACAGAATGGGACTTTGCAGTTAGTTGTATCGTTATTAATCGTATAATTGGATAATATTTTGTCATTAAATTAATTTAATTTTTATTTATTTTATATTTAATTAAAAAAAAATGTTAAATCATTTTTTTAGTTTGACAGAAGTGTACTATGATGTAAACTGAAAAATGTGATTGTGAGAGCGCCCTTGTGTATACAAATTTTGTTTAATTAAAAAATTAAAAAAATTTCCGAACAACTAAGTGTTTTTTAAAGTGTCACTCTTCCGAGCATCTGTATACTGCCGATATATATATGGCGTCTGGATAAAAGTATTTGCTTTTTTTAACTTTACATAATAGACAATATTCAATTATTTAAAAAAATTATTATTTTATTATTTTTATTAATAAATTATTAAAAAGAAAATTGTAAAGATTTTTTATAAGTATATATTAACTATACGTATATATGTAAAAATATTTCTTTATGCGTAAAATAATTGGCTTGCGTACTTAAAATTTATGAAATTCATTTTTTGTACATTATTTTTTTTTAAATAAATTTATTTAAATTATCTTTATATATATATATTCTATAAAATCAAATATATTATATATTCTATACCATTAATTATTAAAAATTATATTTATATGTAAACTATTTTATTATTATTTTAAAAATAAATTATATTTTTATTGCAACAAACTAAGTATATAAAAAATTTGTAACGTCTTTTCTTTAAAAATTGATTTATTTTAATTTAGTTTACAGCAATCAAAAATTAACAAACATATTGGTCTACACCGGCTCTGCATAAATTATAAATTTGAGCTTTTCTGTTTTCGAAAAAAAACATTTGTAGAATTTGTTTGTGTTATAATATTTTGAAAAACAAAAATATAACACCAAATCAACATGTGTATGAAAAAAATTGGTTTGAATAACAATATAAATAATAAGTATAAATTAAAAAAAAAAGTTTGTTCAGGTGCACAAGGAAAAAAACATACGTTATAGTTTCATTAATTAATTTAGTGATTGACTGACGCATAATAATTAATAATTATAATCATCTTGTCCTTCACTCCATATATGTATAGCGCGGGAGCATATTAGGCGTCAACAATTATAATTGCATTCAACGTATAAGCGATTTCTTGCTATCTTTACTTCGTTTATTATCGCTTGGTCGTCGAATTGTGTCCGATCCAATCCCATTCTCTCTTTCTTATTATTGTTTTATTGCCACAAGTCTTGGTTAGATATGGATCTACTATATCTACTTCATCTGTTCGCAGCCAATGGAGAGAGGGCATGTTGTTATTGTATCTAGTCGGAGAAGTTTTTTTTTGTCTGATGTTGATTTTTAGTCCAGCTTGTCCTGCATATTTTACGTAATTTCGTCTCTAGTATGTTATAATAGGCAGATGTCCTCAGCAAAGCACAGTTCTTCCAATCGGCATCCAAAAGTGATTACCATTTTTCGAGATCCAACAGTGTACCATTTTTTTGTGGTAATAATTTATCTTATCACCAAAATCAAAGACGAGTAGGAACAAAAGTGTTGAAAGAACACATGCTTGTCTAACGCCACAACAAATGGTAAATCATTGTGCCCGCAGCTTACCATGTAACTCTGCTTTCGCTGAATTAATTGGAGATTCAGGAATAAATATAGCTGATCAGTATATTATTGTCCACATCATATATCTATCCAAACGTTTGATAGCTTAGAATTATAAGAAGACACTTAAAGCCATTGGTCCGCCTATATGATCCCAACAGGGTTCGTCAGATAGTATAAAAACCCGTTCCACTGATCACCAAAATATATGGCTAGTGCGAGTTGCTGACAATTTTTTTCTATTTTGTAGGTATTTCAAATACATTTCATTTGATAATAAACACGGTCTATTCTCCCTCCCTCTTTTATACATAATGATTTTCTTTGTTTACAAAAGCTTCTTGCGCCACCCCAATACGCCTATAGGAGTGTCGTATCGCTTTCAATTTTTTTTAACAAGTAGATATTAAAAATACCGTTCATATGATACCAAACACATTCCACATCCTCTTTGTCTGTTTATTATAGAAAGAAACATTTCCCAATAAACTAAAAAACCTTCCCCTTTCGAGGATTTTTTTTTCACGGGTTGATTCTATATAGAAAGGAAAGGGATGGGGTCATTTTTGGAGCATTATCGCTTTCCTATTGGTAGTATAGTAATTATTTTTGGGGGTAGTTTGTAGGGTTACTTAAGCACTTGTAACTTTTTAACGGGGCATAATATATTGGGATTTTTGTTTTTTCTCAAAGCTGACATAAAATGCTAAAATGTCCACCCAACAAAAAATGTGTATCACTTCCAACTAACTCCTCGTTTTTAGCTTCAAACATGTTATATTTGTCAAATACACATAACCTTATAAGGACTGACATATTATGAAGGGGATAAAACAGTGGATTATTTAAATTTTAATGTTTAAGTATCTATACACCATTAAATCATTCGACATAATATTGGGCACTAATTTTGAACTGTTCAATTTTTTTAAGAGGCATGAATAGTGTAAATATTTGGGTTTTTTAGGCAATTTCAAACTCTCAATATGAAAAGTTTAGATGTCAGTTTAGCCTAAATTAACAATATTTTAAAAGTATAACTCATAATCTATGGAATAAGTCAGATATGAACTAAAAATGTTTTTCCTGTGAAGAGTTATGACGAATAGAAACATACTGAAAATATGCTTAAAAACCCCTACTGCCATGTATTGTAAATGGGTTGTAAAACTTGAAAAGTTGGATTTGTACTCTTAAATGTTCAGAAAATACATAAAACAAATTTAATCAAATACAAAATGGTCGCGCAGGAGGCTTCAGTGATTTGAAATGGAATTACTCTATAGTCAAAGATATAGTCATCAATAAAAAACATGGTATCAGATAGAAAAAAGGGTATATTGATTCCTATATCCTCCCTCGCTTTGGAGAAAAGGACACGATGATGACAATGAATAGCATGTACTGATTGTTCTGCGATCATTATAAGTGGGTTTATATGGTCAACATATAGTACTATCCACAACGTCTAAAACCAGCTTGAAGGTTTAAACTTTAATCATTAGATGTCATACATTTATTTTTAATAAGAACCAAAATACCCACTTGTTATATATTTTTATTATATAATATATGGAATAGATTTAGATATATAGTTTTGAAAAAGTACTCAACTTATATACATTATGGATATTTATTTTATTGCAGTTTATTGCAATTTATTTATAGAAGTTGGTGCAAAATTTTTAATTATAAATTATTAATAAAACCATATTTAGTTAAAGTAATTAATAAATTATATACAAAACTATTTCGATTTCTTATCAATTAAACATGTGTTTGTACTTTGTATAGAATATGTATTTGTTTATTTAAACCGTTTATATAGTTGTAAATAATCTATAAATATAAAGTTATCTTTATGATCGAATGATTAATTAAAAATGAAAATATATAATATGTCCTCAAACTTGACTTCAAAAATATTTCAAACTGTCTATGAAGTCAATATAAATTTATTAATTACTTTTAATTAAATAGTACATCATATTAAATTTTTCGGCATGAGCATAAGACAAATCTTTCAGAGCTTACAGAGTTATAGAGGCAATTAATGATGTATAAATATGTATACATTTAAATGTATATATATATATGTAATATAATTAAAAAAATATAATTTACTAAGGTCAGTCTTTAGCGATAAAACTTATGAAAAAATATATCTTATAATTAATTAATTACTAAGAATCATATAAGATGATTAATATATAATATATGTTTAAATAGACTCACCGTTAACTTAACGCAGTTATTGTGAAATGAGACAGATTAAAATCAATATATACATCGACTGCCTATAGGTCTAATACCCTGAATCCAATTTTTTCTCCGAAATCCTCTTTTTAATGTAATCTTATGTAAAAAATAATCAGACTAAAAACTCCCTCCCAAATGTCCTATATCATTACAAAATAATTAGGCATCATATTATGTATATTACTTTCATATATAAGTTGGACACTTTAAATTTAAAAAAAAAATCCTAAACAATATTACAACTTTATATTATATATTTAACTTAACCTAATAATGCCAATATCTCATTAATATCTCACCAGGTCGAGCACCAGGTGCGGTTTTATTTGTTTTTAATTAAACAAATATTTAATTATTTAAGATAATAAATGGTTTATCATTATTCATTATATCATAAATATTTTTTTAACTACTTCCGGTCCTCTGTTTTAGTAGCTGTTATATAATATAGAATAAGAAAAGCAAATTATTATTTTATCTTGGCAATTACTATATAAAGAGGGTTTCTCATATAGTGTAAAACCTGCCCCACTTATAACCGCAAAAAATATGGCTAGTGCGAGTTGCTGACAACACTTCACCTTTGAAAATGAAAACCATGGTATCAGATAGAAAAATCGGTCCAAAAGCCCCCCGTAAAACTGGGATGCTGCTTTTACTATATTTTGAAGATACGACTATAGATCCATTGTAATAAAAAAAAACCGTATATAGAAGCCCCTTTCCACTATGACCTTGAGACCTTAAATTAAATTTCAGAGTATAGAACCATTAAAAATTCGCAAAAAATGTGGTTCCGTCTACTGGTAAAAAACTTTCTCTATATGCTCATATTAAAAAGCAATTTTTCGCAAAAAAAACGTATGGGAGCCCCCTTCATATTTGAGCTAGAGACTCCAATTCCAGAACTACAAATCTCTCAAAACTCACTCCCACAAAATTTTGGCCAAATCGGTCCACTAGCGTAAAACTTT
>JANSTW010054845.1:0-12051 GCA_027564275.1 Diadocidia ferruginosa
AATGACTAACATAGGTAACGGGATCTGGTCGAACACGATGTTGGGTGTGGAAGCCAGATTCACAGCCAAATTCTATTCCCAGGATATCTCAGCATTCATATTTCTAGAAGGAAACCAAGAATCTTTATACGTGACCATATAGATATATAGCTGGATGACGCGGTGAAGCTCTTTATAATATGCTCTGTACCAAAGCTCGTGCTTTTAATGCTTCTGCGCTTTTCCTATATATAGTTTTGTTTTTGCATATACATATAGCACAAGCAGAGCATGAAAAAGTATCTGATAATACATTTGAAAAGTCAATAATCGGATTTAAAATAATACAATGCTTGAGTGATTTTAGGTAGTCTAAAACAAAGATTTACTATTAAATATTGTAAATCTACGGCTTCTATGCAGACGTATACGTTGGACGTACACGTATAGGTCATCTTTTTTGAATGAAATTCATTCATAAAAGTGAACTTATACGCATACGTCCAACATACGTCTGCATAGAAGCCGTAGCTTAAGTCATTCAATAAATGCATACTTTATTTTACGGTTACGAAAGCATGATAAAGATGCCATATATAGACTATTCGTCACTGGTTTGCATACTTGTAACAATTTCATATATAAACATTCTTCATATATACAGATTTCTATTGTTTTCTGAAAGACAAAAGACAGGTAATAATCCGTAATGACTTGCATTAATTCTTTTTTTGCTTTAAATTTTCTCTCTTTAACTAGATGCATATAGTATAATTTTCAATTTTCTTTTTTCTTTCTTGCAACTTTATAAAAGGTACATTGATTTATGGGTATACGAAGTTTTTTCGTGTGCATGTCCTAGCACTGAAAGTGCCTAGCATTGAATTGACTAGCACCGAATTTCCTTGCACCGAATTGCCTTGCAGAAAGTGCCTAGCTCCGAAAGTGCCTAGCACCAAAAGTGCCTAGCGTCCTTTTCATGTATTTTTTAGAAGGGTAAATTATAATTATATGGCAAGGGACTATATAATTTTCGACGCTAGGCACTTTCGGTGCCAGGCAATTAGTACCAGGAACTTTCAGTGCGCAAGACAATTCGGTGCTAGGCAATTCGATTATAGGCACTTTTGGTATGCTAGGCAGTTCGATGCAAGGAAATTCTATGCTTTAGGGAATTTGGTGCTAGGACATGCTCCATAACTTTCGACGCTAGGCACTTTTACTGCTCCGTGCTAGGCAATTCGATGCTAGACAATTCAATGCAAGGCACTTTTGGTGCTGGGCAATTCGGTGCTAGGAAATGCTCCGTAATTTTCGTCGCTAGGCACTTTCGGTGCTCCTGCTAGGCAATGCGATGCTAGACAATTCGATGCTAGGCAATTCGATGCTATAGGCACTTTTGGTGCTAGGCAATTAGGATTAGGACATGCTTCGTAATTTTCGACGCTATAGGCACTTTCGGTGCTAGGCAATAAGATGCTAGGCACTTTCGGTGCAAGGCACTTTCGGTTCTAGGACAAGCTCCGGTTTTTTCTATGTGGAATTATTAATGATTTATAATCAAAAATGAAAATGTTTTTTTTTTGTTTAAGTTAGGAATTTTAAAAGCTTTAAATGAACATATAAATTTTCGAGAATAAAATATGTCAACACCAGGATCGTTTTTCTAGGGGATAAGGAGGGGCATCCCTGAAAAATATTAAGTCCTTTAAAGATGTTTTCAAAACTTTTTTTTAAGAAAATCAAGAATAAACATTGCCATGTTCTATTTTACATCACATAAACGATATTTATTTTGTATATTTTGTTTCTATTTTAAAATGTGAATTCTTAAAAACTATTTTAAAGAACTCGTAATACACACATCCCTTTGTTACCAAAACCCGCAGAAAAACTGCATAAAAGGATTAAAAGAAAACATATCATATGTTAAAAATATTTCAAAGAGAAAAAATATCCTTTGCTTTTAAAATAGTATTTATATATAGTTTAGATGAAATTGATAACACTGGTAGTATGTGGTTTTGTAAATACACAACTTACATTTTATATGAAATATGTAACTTCAAAAAATATTGTATGTGATTGTCGTCATCATAGTATCTATATTGTACATAATATGTCGAGATATGTTTTCTCTATAGAAATTTCATGCAATGTTCATAAAAAGGTTTTTCATTTTCATTCCGAATATTTATGTTTAATATATTAAGTTTGCTAGGTCAAGGTTTCTCTGCGTTGCGATTTATTCGCGCAACAATGTTAATATTTAATATATGTAAGGTTGACAGGCGGGAAATTAAACGTAAGTTACTTTTGAAAATATGTATAATGTGCAAGAAGATGTTTGTTATTTTATTGCACATATATTAAAGCAACAGAAAAGGCATATATTAGAAAATAAATTGTACAATAATTTTAGTTTAGTAGTTTATGGTTGTTAAATGATATATTTGAAACTTTAATAATATTATACTATAATAACGAATTTATTATAATAATTGTATGCAATTGGGTCACTTAAAAGTTTAAAACTAACATATGTTTAGCTAAAGCAATTTGGAGTGATTTGAATTTTATATTTACATGTTTAATAAAATGTGCTGTAACTTAATCGTTTTCAAAAACACTTTTTTTTTGATAAAGCAAAGTTTTTCCTTCATAATTGTTTTTAAAAAAAAATTTTTTTTATTAAAAATGACGAGTTAAAATAACTTTTTATATTCAACGTTTTTAAATTTTTAAAGTTGAATCTAATAACCTAACGAAAATTCAATCACAACCTTCCATATTTTTGTCGAACTACAAAATAAAATGTACAACAAATTAATTAAATTTTTCTTCAGAATGGATAATAGTTTTAAAAGAACGCATCGTTTTCTGGGATATTTTGAAAATTACATTACTGCATGTTGGGCGCCAATGTAATGATTATGGAAATTTACTTTTTATAAAAAATATGTTCCTTATCAATTTATGTTTTCAATCTGAAAATGTTAAATTCTGTTTAATAAAATATTTATTTAAATATAAATCAAAAATAAATTTTCTTGCTTCAATTTCAAACTATACTTGAGCATAATTAACACAGACACTTCACAATTACTTATACAGGAAGTTGTCATTTTACACAAAGCGGAGTAATTTTACACAGGCCATGTGTAAATTTTTTACACTTTCCAATACACAGGAATTAATAAAAGACAGTAAAGTGCCTAATAATTAATTTTTAAACATGCAATTTATCTAAGGATATTGGCCTATGTAATATTTGGCTGTCTGTGTTTAATTACACAGAAAATGTGCTAAATTAAAATTGATTTGTATATGTATATGTGTGAATGTCAAATGAAAGGAAGACAAACGTAGCACAATAAACGGGCGTGGTTAAAAAAAACTACAAATGCAGTTTTTGTACTTGTTTTCTTGTCAGAGGGCTGCCGCCATACGAATCCCCTGCTTTGTGTTAATTTTCTTAGCACTCTCTGCTAGAAGTCGCGAAAGACCCCGCCCCCTTTGGAAAACAATATATAAAAATACGATTACTGTCATTTACATTACCAGGGGGATGCCGTTCCCGGAACCCCCTGCTTTGTGGCAATTTGCTTGGAGTCAGGATATGTCTCCCAAGAGCAAAAAAAATGGCATTGAGGTCTCTTATGTCCATGTAATTATTTTTTAAAACAAAAATATATATTTTTTAAAACAAAAATATATATTTTTTTAATTAAACACTTCCGGCACAGGTCACATTCGACACAGAAAAATGTCGGTTTCAAGACTTTTATATTGCTAACTGCTCCAAGTTTCTACCTTTCATTTGACACGCACTAAATTTTTTTATCTTGGCTCCGCCCACTCTTACGAACAAATATATGAAAAACCAGATTTTTGCCCCTCCCACCTACACGGAGTATTGGATTTGCCCCATTTTTTTAAATGATAGGTATTTGTAATACCTTTTTTATAATATCATACACCCCTTATCCCTCCCTCAACCCCCCCTCCCTCAAAATATTATTTTTTCTGAAATTTTGACCAAACATTGACCTCTCCCGTCCATACTTGGGGAGAGCGCTAAGAGTTATAGTGGTTTTCGAAGTCTGGAAGGGCGCCCCCATCCACTTCGGGGAGGAGGGTCCCTTAGAGCCTGGGACCATAAGCGCTAAAGTGTAGTTTAGCCTAAATATATTTCACCTATATTAAAATACGTGTATTATATCAAATATTATATAGAAACTTTTATTTATTAATTTTTGTTTCTCAAGTGTCCACCACACCGAACATATTATTAACACCTATATCATATATTACAACAAATAAAATGAAAAACTTTTCTAATAACATTTTTCTTATACCGCAAATACTAAATGATTACATGTATATAATGTATATAATATATATAGAAAAGCTTTTCATATCGAAAACGGAAAAGCGGAAAAACAAAAAAAAAAACTATTTTCGTCTTTATTGTCAAAGAAAAATAAAAACTCTTTTCAGCAATATATAGCTGCAAAAACAAAACCGCACATTTTTTCTTTGCCCTTCAATGAAACATTTTCGAGGAAAAACTCTTTCTCTGTGTGTATATGTTTATAAGATTGGGTTGTATCTATATTATAATATCATAGCTTTAAGTATCAGACGGGGTGTGACTCCTCTATGCAGGGTTTTATAAGTGCAAGCATATTTTCTATGTACGCTATATAGCTTGTGTGCAACATTCCTTAATGCTTCATTTGTTTGCTATCACTGTGTACACAATCCTATATATATAATATGTTTGTTTCAAATATTTATGTTGTTCTATGGGTGCTTTTGAAATTATTATATCAAAGAATTTTGTGTATATAATGGGAGAGAGGGTGAATTTCCACATTTTCATAACAAATTTTCTCTGCTGTTTTTCTTTTAATTCTCTTCGTATTTTTTTAAAATTTTCTGTTTTCCTTCAGGAAAGCTTTTCGGAACGCAGAGCTTTTTTATTATTATTATTTTACCCTATGCATGTAAATAACACATTTTCAGTCTGTCTGCAATGCCGGCGTTGAGTGGATGCGTTTGTTAAAATTATCTAAATTGTGTCGATAGAAATAATAGCATAAACGGCGACGTCTGCGAGGAAAGCGTGAAAAATTATTATGTGTGAAAAGCTTATACGGCGTGCATGTGGATGATATCATAATCTGTATTTATAGATATTATGCTAAAAGATTTATTATTTTTATTTATTGTTTATTATTAGTGTACTAATATTTGCGAGTAATAATAAATTGCTATATACACTGATTGTGTGTGCAATTGATTTTTTAGCGAAATGTGTGTAAAATATTTATAGTGACTCATATTATGTTATGCAGCATTTTATGTGAACAAAGAAATTTATTGTGAAAAAAACTCACACAATCCCTTGAGCTTTTTTGTTGTGTTTTCTGTTAAATAATATAAAAAAAAATTATATAAATAAATTCCCTCATATTTATTAGTTTTGAGTTTTTTTGTCATTTCCTTCTATTTTATTTTTTTAACACATAAAAACCACCCATATTTTTAGCTTTTATATGGGATCCAAGCAAACATATATAATAGTATATGAAAACGCATTGTTTTAAATTATTTCAATAATTTACAATAATTTATGGGACGTTTTAAGTCTCTTAAGGGGAGTACTGTAGTGTATATTTTATATATATGAGACTATTTTAATGCCTTTTCCTCTATATATTCATGTATATGTACAACTATATAATTTTGAATATACAGAACGTTATTTTAAATTGTCGCTTGCCGCATACCAAATAATATAAATCCTTACCCAACGGCTGAATTCAATATTTAAATATAGAAAATCGTTGGTTTTTTATACATTTTTTTTTGGTTGGCGCGATAAAAAGGGAACAACGCAAATTCGCCATATCACATTTTAATGGGATTTTTTCGTCTCATTTTAAGGTCAATTTAACCATTTTTTTTTCATATAAACTCCAGCCTATGTACAGATAAAAATTTATATATTTTTCCATATACTTGAAACAAGTGGATTTTTTGTTCATTTTGAAAAAATATCAAGTACACAATGCGCGCGTGTGGTAAAATTTTATGAATAACAAAAAAATTCAAGAGCTTTTTCCCCATCAAATTCAGTTTTTGTCTTAACAAGTTCCTTCATAATATATACTTGCGTATATTATTTGGTTTATTTTATAATAATGCCAACCAGAACGTTTCTTTTTTATGATTAAAAAATTATATTTTTATGAGAAGAAAAATTTAAAATATTTTATCTGTGCAATTTCAATATATAAATAAAGTTTGGTGTCATCAAATATTTAGAGAGAAATTAGTTTTTATTATTTTTTTAATTAAAGTTTTATGAAATTCTGGGTCGATATCAGGCATATTTAGTCATCTGATTTCCAAAATATAACTTAATTTTTACTTTCCTTGATATATTTATACAACTCGTTGTAGTGGGAGGGTTCGAATCGAATAAACCATAGCGCACACCAGAGCGATAGCCAGCAACGCGACGAAAAGATACATATATAAAATATTTGTTTTTATTTATATAAAAATTAATTTATTTTTAAACTTAAAAAGTAATAAAAGAACCCTAAAAATATGGCAATAAGTAATAAATTTAGTAACAAAAATCTAACCAAAATATTGTTGAGAAATGCATCGAATTAAAAGCTTAACTTTTATATGAAAAACAAAAAACCACTACGCGGAACAATTAATTTTTTAAAGTTAGTAATCGGTCTTACAATATTTCGGCGTTGGAGAGCTGTACACGGGGCTGAGGAACATCCATCGCCATCCGGTTTTGCGATGGTGTTCCAAAAATCAGCCCCGTCAACCACAACAAATCAAAACAACGACAATGTAAATATAAAAAATGTCAACAATAATCCATCAACAGCTGCAGTCACAATAACTACTTCATCAAACACATCAACATCAAATGCGATTATCGATTCTTCTTCGTCGTTGAGGTGTAAAAATGTCGATCAAAAAAATACTAAAAAGCAACAGCAGGAGGAACATAATAGACAACTGGTTTCGGGATGTACATTGAACAATATGGTAATTGTTTTGGATTTTTTTTTTTAGATTTTTTGAATGTCAAAGAAAATGTATACCATTTTCAATAATGTGATTTGATAACATTTATTGTCAATTTTCCGGGAAATTTTGTTTGACACAAAAAATGATAAAATGTTTGTAACGTTGTTATTATGCGTATAACAAAGACAAACAAAAAGAAAAATGAAACTTCGTTGTTGTATTTTATCACTGAAGTTCCACAAAAAATATGAATCTAAATTTATTGAAAATAAAAAATGTCAATAAAAAAATCTGTATAGGTTTTTCTAAAAAAAATTTAATAAATAAAAATAAATAATAAAATCTCATAATATAGAAAATTGTATGGTAAATTATAAAAATTTGATCTTTCAAGTTAAAAAGAATTAAACGAAAAAAAATGATTTTTTGCTCATAGAAAAAAAATACTTCCAAATAAAAAACCAAATTCTTGTAATTTGTTGGGAAAATTATTGAAATATAACGAAAAAATCTAATATCTACTAAAACCTCCACCCATGCCGAAAAAAAACTTAAAAAACCTCAATAAAATAGCAAATTCTTTGAAATTGGTTTGGAAAACTATTAAAATCTATCGAAATAATTTACATATCACTACAATCCTCCTCTCACACAGAAAAAAAATCGTAACATAACATAACAACTTTCCTCTCATGCAGAAAAAACTTCAAAAATACTAAAATAACAAAAAAGACAAATGAAAACCGAATTCTTTTAAATACATTTGGAAAACTAATAAAATCTATCGAAATATTTTATATATCACTACAATCATCCTCTTTAACAGAAAAAAATTATCGCAAAAATTTCAGGCTCATTACAACTTTCCTCCCATGCAGAAAAAACTTCAAATAAGCCAAATAAAAACCGAATTCTTTTAAATGCATTTCGATATAATAATCTATCGAAATTATTTGTTTATCACTACAATCCTCCTCTCACACAGAAAAAAAAATTGTAAAACTTTCAGGTTCATTACAACTTTCCTCCCATGCAGAAAAAACTTCTAAAATAATTAAATAGAAACCCGAATTCTTTTATAAATTGGTTTGGAAAACTATTAAAACCTATCGAAACAAATTATAATATCTTGCTACAACCCTCCTTCCACACAAACAAATTATCGTAAATCCATATGTATATACTAGCGAACCCCTACATTTGGATAAGACTTAACCTTGTTACGCTTGATATAAAGTACAAATATTTTTCAAAAAAGCAAATGCTAACAGAGTTATAGGTTTTAAATATACGGAAAACCCTTTTGTTTGAAATGATTAGGAAAGTTTTTTTTTAATCTATTGTGCTCATAAATATACGAATATATATAACTTCTATCACGCATTGTATTTATTTAAATTTTTTAAACTTTTAAAATGACTTTTTTTTATTAATATTAATTCGAAAGTTTATCTCAATTTATGTGTATGCCGCATATTTTTTACTAACTCTTTACGAACATTTTTAATATTGCCTGGAATTCACGATTTTTGTTTATGCGTTACACACTTTTTAAAAGAAAATAAAAGAATTTAAATATTTTGTATGTTGTTAACTTTAATCGTTTATCTAATATTTTTTTAAATACTTATATACAGTGACGGCCGTTGATCAAAAAAATGTATTGGGTTGAAAACTCTTAGTATAAATTAAAAAAAAAACAGTTTCTTCTTCAATCGTTCGAAAACATTACATAATAATAGCTTTACGCGATGACCTGACATTGACATAACACCCAAAGACATAACACCCAAAAGCTTTACCTGGCTTAAATCACACCAAAACATGTTTATGGTTTGTGTCTTTACTAAAACTTGCTTATAAACGATTAAATTTCCCTTCTAAAAATTATAAATAAAGCAATAGGTTTATATATTGGCTGCTATTACTGGTTTGAGAATTAGAATTATTTTTAATTAGATCATATTTAATAAGTTGTTATAATAAACAACTTTAAATAAATAAATCAGACATTGGCTCCTATTTTCTCAATATATGTCACCGCCTATGCTTATATATAATAAAATAATAAAAAGGGGCAAAAGTATATGAGAAGAAAAAAAATTAAAACTTTTTCACATTTAAAAAACATAAAAGCAAAAATTATAAAGTTTTATTTTTCCGCATACATACGATAAAAGGGAAGAACTTTTGTTGACATTTTTCTTTTTCTACAAAATTTTTAATAACTTAAAGACAATGTAATACTTAGTATATTATATTTTGTATATGGGAATTTTTTCACCCCAAAAATATAAGTTTTCTTCGTGTTGATATGGGTGGGGAGAACAATTTATATTTATTTATAAAATTATAATGATAAGTTTGTTTAGAGAAAAAAAACTCACTTTCAACAAGCAATTTTTTTGCAAAATTTATTACTTTGACGAAAATCAGAAAAAAGGAAAATCTTTATTTTGTATTATTTTTGGATGCAATAACTTGACACTTCATTTCATTTTTATCTTTCGTTTTATGATCATATATTGGGATTGTTTCAGTGCTATAACAGATAATTTATACCTCGTTTTATCTTTATGAGAATATGTTCGTATTCATATGGCTCTGGTATATATACAGAAAAATATGATTGGATAGTGTAAACCACAAAGCCAAAAATTGTCCATCCAACCCATTGCCATTTATGTTTACTAAATATTTTGTTCATTTTTCTGAATATATTACAGTATATGGAGTACTCGATATTTATTTTATCCTGAATTTTATTTATATAACAGCAGCATATTCCACACAAAATATACATAATGGTTTTGTGTTCGAGAGACTTTAACTAAAACAATATACAGGAAAAGATTTTTTTTTCAACCTATAACCGCATACTATGTATAGATAGGCACAAAAAAGGATATATAGAGAAAATGTTGCCATTTACAATAAAAAGGAAATTCATAAATATAGTTCATGAAAAAAGAAAGGTTTTATTGATTTTTTTTTGTGTGTAATGTAGACCAATTGTGGTTTATTGTTTAAAAGTTGCAAAGTATCCTTAAGAAATAATTTTTTTTAAATCAAAAATTATCATAATTTAGTTCAGGAATGGTGTAGAAAAATTGTCGAAATATCCGAGAGAAATCGTAAAAATTTTACTACGACTTTCGGCAGGGGGAGGTTAAAGTTTTACAATGAAAAAGTAGGTAAATTAAAATTTTTTGCAGTGTAAACTTATCGAGGGTAAAAATGGGAGGGGCTTATCGTTTGCATGAAAAATATCAAAAATACATTTTTATATAGGTTGTGCGCATTCAAATGAAAGGTCTTGACAAGAGCTACAATTTTAGTTCTAAGGGTTTTAGTCTATCGTCCCCTCTTCTGTTCGCAGAAAGGCAAATAATATGTTCCTTCTTAGAAATCCTTTAACCCCTCCTAGAGGCTGCTGGGAGGACGATGGAATATACAACTCTTTGAACTAAAGTTGTCAAGACCTTTCATTTGACACACAACCCCTATAAATATTTATATTTCAATATTTTTCATACAAAAGTTAAGCCCCTTCCATTTTAAAAGAGGGTAACACCACAAAAAATGTTAATTTGCCTATTCTTCCATTCTTAGGTGTGGAATCAAAATATTGCATTTTAAAACTTTTGCATACAAACTTTAAACTCCTCCCCCCAATAGTCGTAATATAATTTTTTTGTCAAGGGATGACCCTTTACAGTATAGAGGGGGTGGAGTCCTATTTGGAGCATATTCGCTATACTGCAGATTCTCCAAAAATTCAAAAACATAGAGTCACCCATATAATTTGATTTGTTTTATAGTTGTGTTCATTTAAATCCAATAATGTAAAGTTGAATATGAAATCGCCATAGTTTTACCCAGTTTTTCTTTAATTTAAAAAAAACTGCATTGCTGATAACCAATATTTTGTGTAAATAACTTAATTTTACATACAAATTGGAAATTTAAAGTTTTTCCACTAGGAAAAACGTGTTTAGTGCACTATATATCTGCCCAGGTATGTTCGCAATTAAGGGTGTATTTAAAATTAAAATAACTTTTATGAAACAAATTTTCCCAAAAAAACTACACACAAAACGTGTAAAACTTTTAACTATAGAGAAAAAAATTACAAACTTTTTTCCAACCAATTAAATTTGGAAATTCTGTAATCTATATACTTTATTAAATACTATATACTACCTCTGTCAGTTTGCAGTTGTCTACTTCCACTATATAAACTAAACTTGTCTGAATAGTGTATATATTATATAGTATCTCACAATTTGTTCAAAGAGAACAGTAGCAAAAGTTACAAAAGTTTAACGTTGAGAAAATGTTTAACAGAAAAAACTTTAATTTTGATATTTCGCGTTCAAGGCGATTGCATTATTTTCTTTATATATTTCGAATTTCCCAAAAATGTTTTTATTTCCAATTTTTAAAGTAAATTGCAGAAATGTTTTTTTGTAGAAAATGTGCAGCTCCTTATAGCAAATTTTCGCTTTATGCAGTGAGTTTGCAATCAGTGACGTATAGCCGTATAGGCAAGGGGGGTTTTGGAGGTTCAAATTGACAACTTTCATATACATAATAATTTTCTGAAATCTTAAAACCAATTTTATAAAATAATAACACTTAACATATTTTATATAATCGTTAATAATGAACTTTCGACCTTCTAACTGAATAAATAAATTTAAATAAATTTAAAAAAATGTAATAATTTTATAAATATCTAAGTAAAATTTCAAAGTATAGGAACACTTAAAAAAATGTACATAAAAATTACCTAAAACACGTAAACTGTCCATATGCTCATTGCTCATATTTAAAAAAAAAATCGTATTACCTTTGACCTAGAAACTCTAAATTCATTCCCGGTGTAAAGCAAGGTGTATAGAGTAGAATAGGTGTGCGCAAAAATTACATAGAAAGATTTTGTGATGTCATTGGAACGGCAAGTACGAGGTTTACTATGCCAATCGCACCGATTGCGTCAAT
>JANSTW010054856.1:0-12048 GCA_027564275.1 Diadocidia ferruginosa
ATGCATATTGCTATGCATGATAATTTCATATCTGCTGGGTTAATAATCATTAAATTATAATTTATGTCATTTTTTTAATAATAAAATAATTATAAAAATGTTATAATTTATAAAAATGTTTTACACTTAACTCTGAGTATTCATTATCTATACATGCTATAAAAAAAAAGCTAGAAGAAAAGTCTAATAGTTTAGAAGTTATTTGAGTTCCCCCGTACCTTTACCTTAGTAGTGGGCCCTCTTAATATAGAAAAAACAAAAAAAGAATCCCTATGATTCTATGCTTCGGAGATAAGGACCACAATGCGATCATATATATGAACGCAACGTCAGGGAGTATTTTAAATGTATTATATTATATACGTAATTTGATTATATTCGCATGTAAATACGGAATATATAAAACCATTTTTCGGACATGACCAGCTTTAATAATTTTATATTAACCCCATATCATACATATATTAAGTATATATGAACTGAATAATATAAATTTAGAGGCAATTGAATATAAATTATACATTTTAAGTAAAGCTTAGTGAAAGTTTCGGCTTTGGTTATTTGTATATTAAGCTTTTGAGGTAAAAAAAATTGCCCTGATTCAGAAAAACTAAAAAAAAGTGTCCGTTCGTCCTAAATTTGCGGAACACGTCTTTCTGTCCGCAAATTTCTATACACAAAAATGGAATTAACCAGTAAACGGATTTGGCTAAATTTTGGTGAGGGTAAGTTTTAAGTATAGTCCTATAGTATATGGTATTCCTAAGTCAAAAGGGAGGAGGGGATCCCATACATATTTTTCTGTCAAAATGGCTGGAAAAATGTGACCGCATACAAAGTAAGTTTTTCACCAGGATTTTGCCAATTTTAGTAGGAGTAAGTTTTTAGTAGTCATACTCTCAGATATATGGGATCTCTAGCAAGAAAAAGGGAAGGGGTTCCCATACAAATTTTTTTAAATTTCATTTTGTACTTACCACCAGTGGATAAATGTATCTCAACCTTTTCCGATTTTGATAAAATTTTGAGAATTTTTTCGTTATCAAAATTCATTGGACCCGTATTGTTTTGTATGACATTAGGATGGGCCACTTCAGATTTAGGGGGCCGTAATATTTTGCATATTGTATTAGGTTTATTACCACCAGTTGTTAAATTGCCTCAAGATCAAAATCGAAAAAGGTTGAGGGCCTCAACCTCTTTCAATTTTGATGATATTTTGAGAATGTGTCCGTTATCAAAATTCATTAGACCCGTATTTTTCGTATTTTTGTATGACTAATTAATTCTCAGATAAATCTCGTTTCAGAAAACTACCTTCAGATAAGCTGTACCATTAAAATTGAATTTAATAGGAATTTATGTAAAACAATAATTTTTGTTTTTACTTATACATACAAAAAATCCATATATGATATATGGACAATGTATGTAAATAGTACAAACCTTAATTTTGGTCTAAATAATCAATTTACCGTGACCACGTTTTTTTCTCGTTTTATGATGCCCTGATTCAGAAAAACTAAAAAAAAGTGTCCGTCTGTCTGTCTGTCCGAAAATTTCTGGACACAAAAATGGAATAAACCAGTAAACGAGTTTGGCCAAATTTTATTGAGGGTAAGTTCTTCATAGTACCATAGTTTGCTATTGCATTTGGGGTCCCTAGGTCTAAAGGGGGGAGGAGTTCCCATAAACATTTTTTGTCAAAGTGGTTGCAATAATAATAAGAAAGTTTCTCACTATTTACTATCAGTGTGATGGATAGGCCTCAACCTCGTTCAATTTTAATGACATTTTCCAAATTTGTTGGTTATCACAACTCTTTAGACCCGTATTTTTTTAAGCCAATAGGATAACCTATACTTCAGAATTAGGCGATGCATCTAAAATTTTGCATTTTGTACTACTTAGTATATATTTACCATCGCTGGATGTGGATTGATATGTCTCAGCCGCGCCTGATTTTAGTTAGTTAATAGAGAAAGTTAGATGACTGATATCAAACGTAAAGTGTAGTAAAGCAGCAAACCAGGTTGTCTTTAATTTTGCCCAAATGAAACAACAAATATCTTTACCTTAATATCCATTTATCCTATATACTTATTGATACTGACGGTGAGTCCTATAACAAATGCCGACGTGAAAAAAAAACAAAACTAGACAACTTTTTTCCTGCATTTTGCGGAATTGAAAAAGAAGTATAAAAATTTATTTTTCAAAATATCATGGCGATTACAATACTTTTCTTTTTTCCATTCTAACCGCATACATATATAAAGAAAAGTAAAAGTATTTTTGATCCCCATTTTCCTATATAAATCAAGTTTTTATTATATACATAATATTTTGGAATATAAATCATAAAAACTGTTTTATTAAATGAAAGCTCGCACGTATTCTCCAGAGTCATCGCATTGAACATTAATAATGTTGTTTTTTGGGAACATAAAAAAAAGTTCATTTTCTATCTTTATAGATATAACACACAGTAAACACACCTAAAACATTGCATTTTCCTGTCTAAATGAATTATTTCGATAGACTACATTATGTATAAGTATATATACCTATAAGATAATACACCCTAGCAAAAATATATATTTATATAGAAGAGAGAGTTGTAATAATAATCATTTTATATTTTTCCTAATTTTTTTCATCCCTATATTTTTTATATTAGGGCAGTGACGGAGCGTTTAAAAATCGTAAATCGAACAAAGTACCCCTTCATTTGCGAAGGGGGTAGACTGAGCGGTGCAAAATTTGTAACAAACGTTGTTTAGGGATGACTGCCTCTTTGTCAAGATCCTCAAGAGGATGCTACTCTTTAAATGAAAAATATTGTAAATTTATATAATGTATATCAGGTGTCAAGGCTGGATTATTATCTAATATACAGTTGTTACTTGTCAGGCCTAGAGATAACGAATTTTCTATGCAGGTGGTAAATTATAGGGTGACCTGACATAACACCCAAAGACATAACACCCAACAACGTTAACAAGCTTAAATCACACGAAAACTTTTTTATTGCTTGTGTCTTCGATAAAATTTTCCAAAAACGATTAAATTTACCTTCTAAAAATTATAAACAAAGCGACATGTTTATATATTGGCTTGTATACCAGGTTTGAGAATTAGAAAATAAGTTTGTTAAAGTGGTTGGGTGTTATGTCATGTCACCAAATAAAGTGGTTTGTATAAAAAATTTAGGCAAATATGTAGAATTCCCCCGTCCCTCTTGGATCTTCCCCAAACTTTGTAGGATGGTAGAGGAGTCTTCTCTGAACAATCGTTTGTTCGAAAAGTTTGCGGCGCTCGGCCTAGTTTCGGGAGGGGTTTAAAGTTTGAATTTTTTATATAGGAAATTAAATTTATTGATTTTTTTTTATCAATTAAAAAAACAAATTTAGACATTATATTGGTCTATGGCGAGAGAAAAAAAATGCGAAAAACACAGTTTTTGTACATTTCCCTTGTTATCAGGGGGCTGCCGCCCCCTAACCCTCTACTTTGTTAACTACCGGACCCCCTGCTTTCTAAAACCCTTAGAACTGAAGTTTTAGCCCTTGTAAAGACCTTCCATTTGACATCACACAGCCCCTATAAATGTTAATATATCGATATTTTTCATACTTAATTTAAAAAACAGGGGATGAACCCCCACTTAAGTTTACACCACAATTTTTTTTAATTTAGCCATCCTTTCATTCTGTATATTTGTGGCATAAAAATATTGAATTTTAAAACTTTTACATTCAAACAAATGTTGTTCATAGGAGACTACTCTACCTCTCTAGAAAGTTTGAGGAGGATCCAAGAGGGGGAAAATTCTACATGCAAGCCAAAATTTATAGCACACATAAAATCAGGTAATTTTTTTAAATTATTTTATAAAGAGTGTTTTACACACCCCGCCTCTGAAATAGTAAACTATAATTTCTGCGTACACCATTTGATATAGTTGAGGAATATTGTATTATAATATTATATTAACCGCCGCTACATACCATTCACTAATATAATATAGAAAAGTGGACATTTTCGTGTACAAAAAAAAAAAGAAAAACAGGAGGGTTGCCTAGTAACACACGTTTCTATGCACAATTTTATTGACGTGATTTTACGTGTTGTTTTTCTTTCGTCAAAAATTGCCCGGAAAACGTATTTAAACCTATAATAAATTAAATGCATATATATATATATATAGGTGCTTTTCACTTCGTTTTGTGTATTGCGCGTAATGTCAAAGGTAAACACTGCGAAGGATCTTAATAAATATTCAAAGCGGATTTTCCAGTTACCTATAATTTTTAACATTTTTATGATATTGATTTTTAATTTATAATGTAGAGACGGATGTTTTATTAGATTTTTTTTTAAATAGTCAAAATGAAGGCAAATATTTGAATATACATTTATTGGACGATCGGTCAAAGTTTCGAGACATATTTTATAATAAAATGTGACACTGGACTATTGTTCGCTCGAATATCGAAAACATGTCGAAGGTGAGGAACACCACTCCGACACTAATTGAAATAAATATTATGAGCTTTCCGAGTGTTATTTCACCTGTGGTATTGTATAAGAAAAAAGTTTGATTTCGATTCGATGTAAATTTTATAACACAGGTTGGTTCGGTTTTTGGAACTTTTAATTTTCTCTATTAACAAGGTTTAAAAATTTCAAAATAAAAGTCCATTACTATATTAACTTCAAAGTTTTTAAAAATATGTATATTTTTGCATGAATTGTTATATAGTTTACATGCTTTTAAAGTAAAATAGGTATAACGTTGTATAGAAACATTAAAAAAAACTTGAGTATTCAAATATAGAGATTTCCTCTCCAGTGTTATGTATATTTTTTTATTTATGTATAACTATATATATACTAGTCAGCATGAAGCAGTATAGTTATCGTCACGACTTTGTGTTCAACAGGTTGTGAGTTCGAGGCTCGGCAGGGCCAACAAATTTTTACAACTATAGGCTATCTACCTTTCATTCGCAGGTGTTTCAAAATAATGCAATCGCAGTGGTTCGGAAGTCACATAAAGCCGTTGGTCCGCCTATATGATATTAACAGATATATAGGGTTCCTCATATAGTATAAAACCCGTACACTAATCACCAAAAATATGGCCAGTGCGACTTTCTGACAACACTCCACCTTTAATATAGTCGTCAATGGAAACCATGATATCAGATAGAAAAAAGGGTAAAATTGGTCCCTATGCTTCCTCGCTTTGGAGTAAAGGACACGATGATGATGGTATACATATATATAGCATCTCAGGTGGAAATGAGTTTTTTCTTTAAATTATATGATTTGCACGGTTGTTGTTGCAACTGCAGTCATATCATTTATATAAAATAATGTCAAAGTTTAAATTTGTTTCTGTAAAATTATACCTTGAGATGAACTGAACCATATTATAATATATATACATGAAGTACTTTAAAAAAAACTCGTATATTTCGCCGGATATTTATACAGAATATTTTCCAGACATTTTTCATTTGGAAACAAATTTTTCTGACTAATATAATAAATGGTTTTTATTTTTCATAATATTTGAGAGTTTTCTTTTATATGCATATATGAGATATAGCCAGATTCTAGCTCCGATTTTGAAGAAAAAAAAATGACAATTGACAAAAATCTTTGTCACTATACTATATATTGTGATTGATTGGACAATTATAATTGGACGAATTAATTTACAGAACAAATGCAATGCCCTCTAATCTGTATAATAAGTTTCCCTAGTAGTGCGTACATAATAGAGAAGTCCCTATAATAACCCTGGCCTTGGCGGCATTAAGGGATATTGAAGGAGCTTTTATTCAGTTTTTGATTGACTAATTTGATCCACTACTTAAATCCAGCAAAAATCAAGAGTTGAGTCTGTTTAAAATCATTAGGGAAGAAGTACACCTCCATGTGACCATATACAAATTACTTAGAATATAGTACATATCAAAGGCGTCAGGGCTGTATGTATACGTTGTGTAGATCACAGTATAATAATAACCAGTAGTAACTTTTAAATATTTGACATATGATTTGATTTTGCTAATTTGAATGACTTTGATTTCATTGTATAGGTAGAATTCTGTTTGAGAAGATGCCCGACAATTTGGCAACAGCTTTTGTATAGATTAGATTTTGGTGTGTATAACATTGTTGTCCTGCAGTGCCAGCGCATTCTGCTTGTCCATCATTGGTGATAACTGATATATTATTAGAAAGAAATCTTGACAAGTTGACTAGTACATGTGGAGTATCTATCAACTCCAGAAAGACCAATCGAGTGCTTTTTCGACCTTAACGAAAATTGCTGAGTGAATGTCCCTTAAATTAGGTGGTTCAGCACTGAAGCTAAGTATTCGGGATAATTTATGTACTTAAATTGAAATTGAACGTTAAAGAATGGGCTATATAAGAAGGAAAGCGTCGTCCTCTAATTTTTTGGTAAAACTGAGTTGTTTGTATGGTGGCCAACACAACAGAACATAAAAGAAATAACTGTAAGAGGCTTGACAGAGAACTCAGGGGCTATACCTAAGCACTGAAAAATACGCTTTTGGATGCCTTTTTACATACTTAGTAACACCAGACTTTCACATAAAATTCATACCTATAGTGGTACCAGTCATCAATATCGTGTCCTTTACTTCAAAGCGAGGAAGCATGGGAACCATTTTACTTTTTGATGCTGAGTCGTTCTCACTGACGACAACATTAAAGATGGAATGTTGATCATATATTTTTGATGATTAGATGGGCCGGTGCAGTGAGCAACCCACTCAAAGTATTCGACATGGTGATTTTTACTTATGGTTTAAATATGGAATTTGGATTGTCTGTGAAAAACTCAATCACAATAAATCGACATCAGTTGTCCTTCCAAACTTAGCTACTTTATACAACTTTTTTCATGCTCAAATTTTTTTGTAATTTTTACAAAACAAAAAAACTTTAAATTTAAACATTTTCCGTAACTATATATACCGCATATAATTACTAAATTAAAATTTCAATAAAGGCCACATTAAATTATAGACAAATATAAATAAGCTTCACTTTCTCTGCACTTTCAAGTTTTTTTTACTTCGAAAAATTACATAAAACACGCTATATTTTTAAAACTAATGCACACGAGATATTTGCATATATTATAATAATATTATAAAGTACATGGGCTTGTTCGCTTTTTTAACGCAAACGATGTAAAAAATGTATTTAAATTATTTTCATATTTAACCCTTACAATGTTTTGACGATATATATATAACAGGAATCTTAATTTGAACTGAATACAAATGTATAGTTTCGTGAGGCTACAACCTTGCAAATAATAATGTGTTTACACGAGAAACATTAAAAACTTTATTAAACAAAATAAATCATAATTATCAACAATGTATAGGTAAAAAATACCCTAGAATGTCTAATTTATATAATTTCTAAAATTTCTTGTAACATATCATTATTTATATTTATTGGAATTATGTTGTATAAAACCATCACGGAGCAGTGGCTGGCGTATTGCTCTGTACTAAAGAGGGGCTATTACATTTAATTTTTAATACAAAATTACAGTGATTTGGATATACATGACACCGCAACAGATAGGGTTCCTCATATAATGCAAAACTCTCTACACTGATCAATAAAAAAAATATGACCAGTACGAGCTACTGACAACACTTCATCTTTGATAAGGTTGTTAAAACCATATGTATACCCGATAGAAAATCAGATTGAATGATCGCTATGCTCCCACGCTTTGAAGTAATCTACGTTTAATTGAACGATTTATATATAAAAATCTACATAAGCATATGAAATGACCTTAACCAACTACTAAGGTAAAGACTTATTAGACTTTTCTTCTAGCATTTTTTTTTATAGCATGTTAACAATGAATAAAACTTAGAGTAAACTCTTGTACCGGAGAGCTCAATTTACCAGCAATTTAGATAAAACTATAATTTTTTTTAAATTCTATACATTCCTTGTTTATATATCTCGCAGTTAAGCGTGACGGAAATGTAGAAACATTTTCCGTTATAATTAATTTTAATTAAATTTTACACGCCTGCATTTCTAATATACTTTTTACATACAAAAAATATGCAAAAAACAAAAAGAGATTGCGAGTATATTCCTTATTGCTCATTGTATACACCACAAAATGAACTTCTATATCTCAACCTATATCCCAACCTTAAGCAGCTAATCGTTAGAAACTTTGACATGTAGAAAAAAAATATCTATTAAATCTATAATAAAATCTAAATATCTATATGTCATAATTATATAGCTTTAGATTTAATTTAAATTTAATAAATAATTTAATTTATAATTTAAACAAATATATTGCTAAATAAAGTTAGTAATTAACTTTGTAGATATATTATCGGTATAGTATAGGATAAAACTTTGTTTACACTATATATGGAAGCATGACATATAAAAAACAATCGTCCCTGATCTAATATATTATATAGACAAAATATATCAATAAATGTTGCGATGATATATTAAAATCAAATTAATGCAATTTTCGCAAAAAAAAATATCTCCATAAAATATTTACCTTGAATTTGAAATTAATTTCTATATATACGACACGACGCACGCATTAATAAAATATATTAATCAACAAAATTATGATTTTGTTGATAGCTTACAACTCCCAGTTTTTTTTTATATTTTATCATAATGGTTTTATTGCCGGTGCCGCAATATACAATAAATTTGAAATTTAATTATAAATGTGTGATGATTTTGGCCAAAATTTTGGTGTTGGAGTTTTGAAATCGATATTAACAGAAAAAAAAATATATTTCGTAATAAATACATAAAATTAATATTTTAACGCAAACTAAATATGACATAAAAATCAATTAACTATCATAATAAAATATAATTAATATAGAGGTGATTCAAGGTTTACATTTTTTTTTTCGTTTAATTTTGTGTGTCAATAAAATATAAAATTTAGTTTAATCGATATAATTAAGAGATTTTTGTTTATGTAACTGCGCTCTCACAATAAAATTTTTTCAGTTTTCAGTTAACATCTTATTATCCTTCTGCCAAACTATAAAATAATTGATTGTGCGAGCTTATATATGCAATTCTGAATACTAGATATTTTGTTAACTAAAACCTGAAAACTGAAAAAAATAATTCATCGTGCAAGCGCAGTAACGTATTTGGGCTTTTACATATACAAATAATTATTTAAAGACATTTTTTTTAGACACAACTTCTATAAAACATGGAAGCTTGGCTATCTGACGTTAAGCAATTGCGAATTCCTCGCCCAAAATTCGGTACGAATCCCAGTACACGACCAAATCGAATACCACAGGAGCCACCGCGGGACTATAATGACGATGAATCGTCACCAACACGAACATTAAAATTACAAAATGAAACTGAAGATTTGCGACAAGCATTACAGGATAAATTGTAATGTTCTCAGAATGTTTCATCAAATATTATAGAAAATAGTCAGCGAGTTATATGTTTAATTTTATATGTAATTGTACATAAAAACATTTGGTAATGTTTTTGTTATATCTTTTAATTATTTTTTAAGTTTTTTATTGTTAAAAAATAACTGTTGTTAATTTGTTAAAACATTTATAATAAATATAATCTATAATTAATCTTACCGAATCTTGATCATATTCCGATAGATGAAGTTGTGTTTCACTGCCCCGCCTCGAACGTGCATCGTCACAATTGTAATCCTTTTGAAAGAGAAACAATTTTTAAGTTAAAAAAAAATTCAAATTTTACCTAAATCAGTACAGACAAGAATTTTTTTTCAGAATTAGTGACGCGAACGATCAAATGCCAATATATTTGTTTGGATATTAATTTGAACGAAATTTAAAAAGAAAATGAAATTGTAAAACCTTCTAACCTTTTGATATCTTCCACCACGAACATTTCTAGGAATGTCATTGTGTGATCCACCCAACAATAGACGATTCGATGAATGATGATGAAGGATCGGACCAGCCGATAATGGTCGATAAGGTAATGGAGCACGAGGTCTATTATGATCGTGTTTTTTAACACAATTTTTATTTTTAAAAGACATTGAATAAATATTTTGATAAGATAAAAATGAAAGTAAATTTGAATTAATTTATACCGAAGTCTTATGTCACTGAGTAGACCTGACTCATCAGATGGACCAGAACCTGTGGCAGCCATTACTTCCAAATCTGCTTCTGATACCTAATATCAAGATACAATTTGTATATACAAACGTTTTGTTTTTTTATCGATTTTCTTAATTTTTAAGCTAATTTAGCGAAAGAATCTGCGACATTTGAGCGCAGCAGCTGCATTTATATGTACATTGTTGCGGTATAGAAAAAAGTGGTTTTTTATGAAAATTTTTTAAAGTTAAAAAAAACGGGTGCGAAAATATATTCTTTAAATCAAAGAAAATTGTTTGAAAGTTGCTTTAAAGTTTTTTGTATTTTTTTTTGCTTTGCGTGTGGATTAGGATGACTGGTGTATATGCGTTTTTTGTGTAAAAGGGGCTCATTATGCTATTTGATTATATTATTAGAAAAATATAAAAAAAATGTGTACAATATGTTAAATTGTTTAGTGAAATTCTTGCAAAATTAAAAAAATCTAAGTTCTGTAAAATGTTTGCCCATATGAATATAATTAAATAAAATTATGCAAGACATAAATTTGAAGAAGAAAAAGGCCTGTGAAAATTTTGTCTAAATTAAATTAAGAAAATATATTATGCAAGGTAAAAAAAAATCTAAAGTCCTGTGAAAATTCTGATTTGCATAATTATTCAAAATTATGCTAGACAGAAATTTTAGGAAAAAAAATTTAAATCCTGTGAAATTTCTGTGTTGAATAATGAAGCAAAATTATGGTAGAGGTACTAGAATAAAGAGACACAATTTCGTGAAAAATAAGGGAAAAATAAGCCCCAGAAATTTTGTACAGAAAACAACAACCATTTGAGGTGAATTTTTGTTTTATACGGTAAAACGTATAGGTAAAAATATTCACCACGAAAATAAGCCCCAACTAGTACTTCTTTTTTTACTATGAAAATAATTTATTGTCGTGTCTCTATATTCTAGTACCTCTAAATTATGATAGAGAGAAATTTTAAGAAAACAAAAATTGAAAGGCCTGTGAAATTTTCGACTTGCAGAATTAGGCCAAAAATATGCTAGACGGAAAATCAGTAAAATTTCTATCTTGCATAATTAAGCAAAATTATGCTAGAAAGAATTTAAAAAAAAAGTTCTTTGAAATTTCTGCCTTGGATAATTAGGCAAAAATATGGTAGACAGAAATTTACCAAACAAAAAAGTCCAGTGAAATGTCTGTCTTGCATAATTATAGACAGAAATTTGAAGAAACAATATTTTAAGGTTCTGTGAAATTTCTTACTTGCATAATAGACTGGGGCGTTCTTTTGAAATTAATAAATTTAAAAAAGTCCTAGGCGCAAAAGTTGTTAAATGGTAAAAAATATATTTGCAACTTTTTGTTTAATAATTTTTCGTGAAACGCATCTCATTTTAATTTTCGAATTTTGTAGATTTTTTAAGATTTTTTGTGTTTGGCATTTTCATTTTTGATAAGTTTATTTTACAAAAAAAAAATAATCTACATAATTTTTTAAATTCAAATTTTAATCAAAAACAATTTACTTTTTATAAATAAAATTATTTTTAAGAAAAGTACACTGTAAAAAATAAAAGGCTGTTTTTATAAATTAACATATATTGACATAAGTGTTTTTCAGTATGCTTTAATATTTTTACTTGTTTGCGGTAAATATTTTAGATTTAATTTATAATAATTAATTTAATATATAAATTTTGTATTTTAAATCATATTTAAAACTTATTTTAGTCACCCAAATTACCGAATAAAAATATTTCTTTAATAGAAGTCACGTTTTTTTGCGAGTAGATGGCGTGAACTTCGTGATTTTTATTATAAATAAAATAAATGCGACCATTT
>JANSTW010054867.1:0-12046 GCA_027564275.1 Diadocidia ferruginosa
AAGACACCACTTAACCTTTGATATAGTCGTCAATGAAGAACATAATGTCAGATATAAAAAAGAGTAAAATTGGTTCCTACGCTGTCTAGCTTTGGAGTAAAGGACACGATAGTGATGATATAAATAAAAAGTAAAAAACAACGTAAGTTTATATAGTTCATATTTACGTATGCGTTTATATAAAACTTTACCATATGGCATATAAGTTTAAATAAAGGGCTGTTATATATAAGTATCATATGGATTGAATCGCGTATATTATTATAATATATCGTTGTCCCTAGCAATAACTTGGTAAACAAATGAATATAATATGCAAATATTATGTAAACGAATTATATTTATAAACAAAATTAAAAACTTGTGTTAATATAAAAATGTTACCTCAACACAAAAAGGCTCGTCGCAGACGTAAATCAAAGCAAATCACAAAACAACTAGCCGTAGAGTCAAACGTTTCTGGCGCAGTAAAGCGATCGGCAAAACCATCACCAATACTTACGGTTACGGCCCCGCTGCGTGTGATAAAACCAAAAGTAAAACAAATTTACGCTGCCGAAGAACGGGATGTACAAAAATCTCTACTAAATCGACCGATCTCCGATGATATAAAGGATGCAGCAATTTTTGAACAGGAAATTGCATTCTTTTGTGATAAGATAATTTTACCGGAAGTGAACGAAGCGAATAAAACCAATTTCGAAATAGATCTAAGTCCTGCATCAGACAAAACAAACGATAAATCAGATGGTCAACAGTTAGCCTCATCTTATATTCAAGTAGAAGATGAAAATGTTATTAAGAAAATCGTTAGAGAAAAGGTTCAATTTCAAAACAAGACATGTTTATTTTTGCCAAAATTGGCGGTTGCCAAGAGAGGTGATGCAGAAGAAAGCGATGTTGTAGAACGAGATTTGGCCGATGAAGGTCTATTTGTATTGGATAAGCCAAAGGTCAGCCGGAAAAATGTTGCACAGCTAGTTAATCGATTTATTGAAGATGGCAGCATACATTGGTTAAATGGTCAATTAAATGATATACCAGGATTGGTGAAATTTATCGACGACCTACAATATAGAAATGTTAAAACTGACTGCACAAAAAAATTTTATCCCGTCTATTATGTTCCGCATTTAAACGATTATAAGATAGATCAATGCAGCCCTTCATCTTTTGCTCAAAATAAAATATTTAAAATCGAAATTATCGATATATTCTTCACTAATCATCCTAATTTTGATGAGGAGAAAATTATAGCACAGAAAATTGAACTATTGCATAGGCAATACGTGGCTCGCCAGCAAGAAAATATAATCGAACATCTTACACAAAAATTATCAGAATTGAGAAAATTACTCCTAGTTAACACGGAGCCTTCAACGTCATCAGCGCCCGTACAGAGTACTGAATATCGGCAACAATATAAAAATGACCTAAAAGATACTCGTACGAAATGGCACCGCGAAAAGACTATTGATCGTAAATTAATTCGTTCGATTTTACAGCAATGGAAACAGTTAAAAGAAATTCGAACCGCGCAAGGGTTCAACGGTACAAGCGTAAAACTGATAATAAGAGCTGAACCGTCAAACGAGCACGCAGATCGCGAGCATTGGGACGAACAATATGCACTTGAATTGAACGAAATCCTAGAAGAATCTATGGAGCAGTATCGCAGTGAGAAAGAAAAAACGCCTCAACATTTCAGCAAAGACAATGAAGATTTTGTACAAATTAAGAAAATAAATTTACCAGATGTTGAAGAAATTCGCAAACAAGTAAATGAGACATTTTCGAGATCAATGCGAACACCAGGCGATCCAATTGTTCACATTGAACTGCATAGAATTGCGATGACTCAAAGCATACCGAAAAAAAGTAAAAGCAAAAAATTTAAAAAATTTAAATACTCGGTTCACCTATTTATCGATGATCGATTTGTTAGTTCGGTAAAAAATGCAAAAACCACCAGCGATGATCGCATTGTCTTTAATGCACATTTTTCCATAAAAATGATCCGAAAAATTTCGAAAAATATAAAAATTTTGGTAAGTGCAAATCTACTGCATACAGTAACAGAAGGTACTAACTCCAATTTAGAACTTTTAGAGAAAACGAATAATGAAATACACACATACCTACAAGGGGCAATCACTTAAAAATATTTGTCCCACTGACTTCCAAATGACTTCCATTTTACTTCCTTGACTTCCATATGACTGCCTTATAGAGGTTGTTCCAGGACTTCCACATGTGAGAACTACCTCGCATACCTAGCTAAATTTTTTAGCGGAGATACACTACTAATTCAGAAAGATAGACCATGTAAAGTAAAATCTTCATCTAACGACAAAAAAATCCCTTTCTTTAGTTAGGCCCTTCTGTTGTTGCATGGTAGAGATGTTATAGGTTTCTAATTGATAATTTTCAAACTTGCAGATAGTTGAAAATTCGCATCTTATGTCGAAAAAAGAAATAGCAGTTTTGTACGTTCCTGTTCCAGAAGAACATGAAATATTTGCAGAAAATGCAACCATTTCGATGAATTTTACATCAAAAGACCAATTGTTGGTGTCCGGTGAATTGGGCATTAAAGTTGGTTGGCTTCACAGTGATGACATTGAAAATCAACAGCTTCTCAAAAAACATCGTTTCTTAGACAGAACCAATGCACAAATTCGTCAGTGGTACGATACTCATTTAATTGATCCGATGGATCCAGATACGCTATCGTTAATTGAAAGTATTCAAAAAGAAACGGCGTCCATAGAGAGGGATATATTAACTCACGATGAACCGATTGGTTTATTTCGCTTTAACGAAGATTTGACAACATTTTGTTCAGAGGATGAAATCAACAATGACAAAAGATTAAATTTGCTGCGGGGTCGTTTCAATAGCGATCTAAAATTTCGCAACGAAAGGCTAGTGCCACATTTAGAACGAGAAATTCAGCAGCTATCGATAGAGGAGAATATTTTCGAAGAGTTAAATTGGATGGATCCGATTGACGTACAACGACATAACGGTCGAAAATATTTAAAAGAAATTTATCAAACTATTACAAATCATTGCGAAATATTAAATCGAAATTCGGACCCAAAAGATTTATTGATTGGCGATACACCACCAACGTTTCGTTCAATGATAGCCGCAATTATGGAACTATTCGGACCGAAACGCCCACTGAATCCTAAACGAAGAACTGCAAAATCAGCCGCTCGCGTGGCGTTTCGTTCAACAAAATTCACATCAAATATGAAATTAATTGTTAATATTATCAGAGCCACGGGGATTCCTTTCCGAAATCAAGAGGCAATGTCATCGTCCGCAAGGCGTACTAGTACCATATCATCAGCTTATTGTAACCTTTTTGATTAATTTCCTAAAAAATCGATTGAAACTTTTTTGTTTAGCTCCCAGACCGGCAAGTATTCAACCTTTCGTTCAATGCTCGTACAAGGGAAAAACGGTCAGAACTTCTACGGCCGAAGGATCGAATCCCACCTGGAACGAATCAATCATAATTCCGATAAGCAGCAACGAAGATCACCTTCATCGAGACAAAGATTCACTTTGCATTCAAATATTCGATGAATTAATTGAAGAGTTAATGGTTGCCGATAGGGTTAACGACATTTATCAGCGTATCTCTAGCAAATGGTTGGCAGAGATACGAATTCCGTTTTTTACAATTTATGCTGCACAGAGGGTAAATAAGTTTTCCAAAAAACTTCAAAAAATTAATTAATTTTCAATTTAAAGATCAGTGGAACCTTTCAAATGGCAACACCACCGATACTCGTCGGTTACTCAAAACCACCAATAACTTCGCCAGATGTCTCCTTATTCATAGACAATTTGCCCGAAATAAGAAACGTAATTTATCTCACAATGTTCATAAGTTTAGAGCCGATTTGTGAGCCAGTTGAATTCAGCACTGAACAATTGGAGTGTACAGAATTGGAAGCCATTCAGAAAAAGTGTAAATCTTGGTACGATGAATTTAGTGAAGAATTTCCAGAACGATGTCAAGCTGATGCTCTGGTTAGCTTATCGAATGGTAAACGTGTATGCATAACACGATTAATTGCACCAATACCGATACCGTTCGAGCGCTCCGAGGTGGTTGAATATTTAATTCGTCGCTTTGTATCGCTGATACCGGTCTACGGTGCTGGAGATTTTTGTACAAAGTTGTCGGGAATTTGGCTTAAGAATGACGTTAGTATGCACTATATTGTCTCATCCTCAATAGAAATTCTATACAGAAAGAGGGCGCGAATCTGCATTGTAGCGAATATGCTCCAAATTAGATTCTACCCCCTCTATACTGTAAAGGGTTATCCCCCGAAAAAAATTATACTACGACTTTTGGGGGGAACCCTCCCCCATTTCTGCAGTGGAGAAGTTTAAAGTTTGTATGCAAAAGTTTAAAAATGTACTATATTGATTCCACATCTATTCAGAATGGAAGAGTAGGCAAATTAAAATTTTTTGTAGTGTGAACTTAAGAGGGGTCACTCCCCCTTTCAAAATGGGAGGGGCTTCTTTTTGTATGAAAGATATTGAAATATATATTTATTTTTAGGGGTTGTGTGTATTCAAATGAAAGGTCTTGACAAGGGCTACATCTTTAGTTCTAAGAGTCGTAGTCCATCGTTCTCCCATCAGCCTCCAGGAGGAGTTAAAGGATTTCTTAGAAGGAACATTTTATAGATAGACAAAAACCCTTAAAACAAAATTGTAGCTCTTGTCAAGAACTTTCATTTGAATACACACAACTCATATAAAAATGTATTTTTCATACAAACGATAAGCCCTTTCCATTTTGAAACAGGGGAGTTGTTACCCCCCATAAGTTCACACTACAAAAAATTTTAATTTGCCTAATCTTACATTCTGTATAGGTTATATATGGCCTTATTTCTTAGTATACAAATAATTTATTGTCACATATCGTCCTTATAGTCTCGCTAGTGTAAAGTAGAAGTCTAACCGCTACATAACTCTTACTTAAAGCTACGCTTAAAGCATGTAAAAACAAAGCACGCAGCGCCACAGTATTTGTACCGAAAATATATAGCGAATCATTAACTAAATCCAAGATGGTCTATTGTTACAAAATAAAGAATTTATCAATTCTTATAATTTCAGCAAATTTTATCAATTCTAACAACATCTGCAAAAGATTTGGGTGTTTTGTTGGCTTGTTACTATGCATCCCTCGGATTCTATACTTTTATGGTAATGGGATTTTCTTTGCCCAACGGCGACACAACCTTCGTTCTGACCAAAGAAAACGGTACATTCTATTTGATTGATCCAGATACAGGACGGAAATGCTCAACAAAAGATACATTTTGTCCGTTGACAAAGGTTTATTGTTTGGTCAATAGTGAAAATGTAATCACTGGCCTTGTTGACTTTTTTTATTGATTTTAACAAATATGTTTGTAATTTACAGATTTGGGCAAACATTCAAAAGGAGCATCGCGTTTCAATGATGCAATTTGATGTTAAAGATTCGGCCAATTGGCGTGCCTGCTTCAACAAATCCATAGCGGCACCATCGACAGCGATAGGTTCAACAATTCACGATGTGAACTTTCAGTACAAGAACAGTGATAGTGTGGACGATTTAAAGAAGGTAATTGAATTGAAAATTATCAAGAAAATTAGCTCGTGGAGATCGAATCGACGAACAATTTGGAATAGGTAAGGGGCTAACGATTCTCTGAATCATTGTAATTTTTTCAATGTTTTCTTCCTTTCTAGAAATTTAAATGACATTCTTCGCAATATATTGGTAGAACTTGAAGAGGATGTATGTTTTGAATTGGACGGCAAAGCATATGCGGAAAGATTTAGCAACCTTTCGAAAATATATAAGGTGAGTTTGGAGCAATGCACTGTAGTAAACATTTCCAACTCCATAAAATGCTACAGATAAACTACTTTATTATTTATTTTAAGTTAAAGTTAGACGTTGACATTTTCAAGACATCAAGAATAAAAGAACGAGATAGAGAATATAAGATACAAAAATGTGTACACTCGATAATAACAATCTTGAAAGTCTTTATTGAGGGAAAAAAAGTTGTCCTTCCAAAAAAGGCTTCGCACTTAGACTTTTTGCTATAAAGTTCTTTCTTTTTTTTAAGTATAGGAGTTGTTTTTTTAGAGGGTCACCTTTCTACAAACGGACACTCAGATATCAGTTGTCCGGTCCTTTGGATAAAGGCCAGTATCTTGCTAACTTTAATTTCCGGCAGCTCCGCAATTGGAATTGAAAGGTTGCCGAAAATGTTCTTTCTGCCTAGTACGACAAAAGGCAGGAGACTCGCAAAGAACGTGTGTCGCTGCCTCATCATCCTCTAGACATAATCTGCTCGCAACATCATCAACCAGCCCCAGTCTGTGTATGTTCAGATTGTTGTGGCCGGTGATGATGCTAACCACATCCTTGGAGTGCTTGCGCGATAGGTAAAGGAAATATTTCTGAGAAACAATTTTGCTTAACGGCGAAATTCCGTTCCCTCTTGCTAGGTGCTTCTTTTGGCTAATGGATTTAACCAACCTCTTAAGTGTCGTATTGGACATCCCAAGAGCCGGTACGGGGCCGAACCATGCAGTTTCAGCCCCTTTCCTAGCCAGTTCATTTGATTTTTAGTTTCCCTAATTCAGTTTAGCGTCTAGGATTACTCCAAGATACTACACCTGCGATTGGTTGTAAATGCTACGAGTTTCTTTTTCGAACAGCTTCCTTTTCCTCGTGAAGAGAGTCAAGGTGGTTTTTGCCGGGTTGATCTTAGGACCATTTGTGTTACACCACTCTTCCACGATATCCAGGGACATCGGAATTTTGTTGTAGACGGTCCCCGATAGGTCCGGTATTAAGATTGATATGTCATATGCGGAACCTTGGGTAATGATACCTTCGGAGTGCAGTTTTCTGAGCAGTGAATCTATCAACATACACCAAAGTAAAGGAGAAAGGACCCCCTTTCAGAACATCCTGTCACCCTTTCAGTGGTCTAGTTTACGCTGCAAAGGTCAGTGAGCAATACACGGTTTCGCAACATATTGTGAATCCATCTCACCAGTGTTATTCACACCATGGTCTGTTGCTGCATTGCATAGGGCATCAAAAGTTGCTTTGTCAAACGCCTCTTCGATATACTAGGAAACCTTTCTTCAAAACCGACCTTTCGATTCTCTGGATGAGATCGTGAAGGGCGTTTTCGGTAGATTTGCCTCTTTGGTAAGCGTGCTGAATGTGATGCAGCTGTTGGCACACCAAAGCGCCGTCTCTAATATATCGAACTATCAGTCTTTCCATAATTTTAAGAGAAAAAGAGGTCAGACTAATAGTTCGAAAACTTTTTGCATCTGCGTATGTCGCCTTTTCAGGGCTGGAGATGAAAACCACTTTTACGTCTCGCTACGAATTTGGGATACACCCCAATACTAGACAATACCTAAATGTTTTCTAGAAATGGAACTATTAGCTTCATTGCCTCCCCAATCAACACTGGGTAGATCATGTCCGGTCCCGGCGATTTATACAAATCAAAGGACTTTACCGCCCACTTGATTTTTGACTGACTTATTACTCTGTTCGCCGTGACAAAGTCGCAGCAAGAAGGTGATTGCACAGAAATCTCCTGCGCCGCGCCATCCCGGCCCATCTCATTTATAAGACATCCTGGAAAGTGCAAGAAGAAGCCTCTTTTTTGGTGCCAGTGAAGGAACCGTCTGGCAGCTTCAGTCTAGCCAAGCCGTAGGATCCCTTCTAAGGACCCTCATTAGCCTAGCCATCTCCCTGGTGCTATCGATACTCTCCGTGAAAGATTTATAAGTCACATTTACTATTGCGAATGAGGCTCTTATATGCACGCTGAGATGTCTTGTATACAGACCAACAAATCAACTAAGTAAAACTTTTCCGAAAGTAGCAGTGTATAATTCAATAAAAAATACAGTGTACTACTTTCGGATTCGACATACATAATTGCCGCCCAGCTGGACTCCAGAATAGGAGTTAGACGCTGACTTTTTATGAGTCATCAAGAAAAAAAAGAGCTTTATATATATTCTCAGAACGACGACTTTTTTCCCCTCAATAGACTTTTTGTTTTGTTTCATTCGAATGTACACATTTTTGTATCTTATATTCTCTCGTTTTTTCTTGATGACTTAAAAAGGTCAACGTCTAACTCTTACTTTATTTTTTAGATTCATGGATTTCCCATAAATATACGCTACGATAATTTAGCATCAATTGTACAACGAGTAAAATCAACCGGCATTCATTCGAGCGTTGATACAAAGGTCGAATTTGCGTTGGCCATTCACATTCAACCGTATCCAAATAATATCCTATCGGTTTGGATATTTCTAATATCGCTAATACCGCTAATGTAAGTTATTACAAAAAAAATAACTAAAAACTGGAGAAAATTTGATGTTTACCTATTGAGTTAAAGACACAACAACGTTGGAATTAAAAATAAATTTAAAAATAAAAACTGTAAAAAAATTACAATAAAAAATGTATCTTTTTGTTTTTTCTTTAATTTTTAATGATTTTGTTTTTTCATTAACATTTTTTTTTATTAAAAAAAACCTTGCCAACGAATTATTTACAAATAGGGTTCTGGGAACTCAAATGAAACATCTCGGCCTGTTAATTTTTTGTACACTGATGTAAAGGTATCAACCTAGAAAAAAAGAGGAAAATTTAATTTAAAGATTAATAAATAAAAAAAAACAGCTCAGAAAATGTGAAAAGAAAAATTAATGAAAATGAAATTTGAAGCAATATAATATTGTTAGTGATAGAAAATAGATGTGAACTCGTGAACTGTGTGGCCGGCCACACGTTATGTTTCGTTCCCAAATTGAAATAATATTCAGAGTGTAGACTAAAAATTAGGTTGAAAAAAAAAGGTTCAGAAAAAAATCATATTGTTTTTTGTGCAGTGATGGCACGAAAGCTTTGGTGTAGACATATTTTTTCTTCTTGCTTCAGTAAAACATTCTTTAAAATTAAGATTTTCAAAAATTTTGAATTTTTACAATTGAAGTTGTCCAAGTTAAAAAACATTTGTGTCTAATCAAATCTACTAAAATTAAACACTTTTCAAACAAAACTCATGGTTTCGAACGAGTGGTTAACCACTATTTGAAATCATAGGACAACCTTATGGAAATCATTTAAAAAAATGAAAATCAATGAAATTTTGAAATCATTGGGACACAATTTTTCAAAGTGGTTAACCCCTTGGGTTTGAAAGTAAAAAAAATCTCGAATTTGGAGACTTAAAAAAAGAACAATATTTTTAAATTAAATTAAAGTAAAAATATCTTGTAAAATCGCGAGCTTAAAACCACAAAGTTCTAACTACAAGGTTTTAGGAATTGTACATAAGTTCGAACTGCCTGGTTTACGAAATTACAAAAAGAAAAGAACTTTTTAATATTGAATATGAAAACATGGTCATGATTAAATTATATTAACTTGGCAATTCTATGTATGATCCCCACAAGACAGGATATTCTATGGATACGCTATACAGTGTATCCAACAGCGTATCTAGATACGCTGTTTAATATCTCGTTTTGCATAAAGCTTGGCGTTTTTTCTCGGATACGCTATTTTTTGCGATTTTTCTCATCAAAATAATTAAATTTAATTAATTAAATTGAAGCAGCGCGTGTCCTGATGCCTCGCTGTCTACATAAAAGTGGATAAAATTTCATTTTATAGAGACAATTTTAACAATTTCTTATTAATGTTCCCCTTAAAAAACAGAATATTCGTATGTCTGGTCGGGATAATAAAGGCATTCGATCGAAGCGCAACCTTGCAAATTTTTTTATCTAATTTTTCATACAAAACAAAATTGACTGAAAAATGTATTTAATTCTGCTCAACTTCATCGTGAATCTATGTTTTAAATGTCCAGTTTATCAGAAACTTAGTTATTGATTGCAATATTACTGGGGCGAGTGGAAATTCGAAATTGAATTTTCAAAACAATCGAGAAGAAAAAAAAGTGAAGATAAGTATCTAATAATAATTTTTGATTTCAATCAACTCGACCCTGGACAAATGAGATAAGCAAGTTAATAAAAAAGTGGTAAAACGCGAAGGGTTAACCACTATTGGAAATCATTGAACAATCTTATAAAAATTATTTGGAAATCATTAAAAAAAATGGAAAGCAAGATGTCCCACTGATTTCCTAATTTCAAGGAATTCAGTGGGACACAATTTTTCATAGTGGTTAACCCCCTGTATGGTTCTCACGTCGCGAGTTGTATCAATTAATTTAAAATTTGTAAATATTGCTTCGGAAAATGCTATGCAGAATCAGACAAACTGCAGCGGTACTTACTTTGTGTTCAATTGTTGTTTGTTGATTTTTGTCTAAATGAACTTTGATGACTTGTGATCCATCTAACTTGACGCGTACACGCTTGCCAACAATTTCGGCTGGATAAACTAAATCTTCTAAGATTGCATCATGGACAGCGGTCAATGTACGGGAACGTGGTCGCTTTTGTTTCAATGGATTTCTGGTGTTTCTTGTTGGCTTTGGTAAAATGACGCGTTCACCAACAAAGACAACATGTTTACCAGAGAATTTCTTCTCTAATTCACGTACCAGACGTGTTTGGATCTTTTGGAAAGCCTTTTGTTTTGGCATTGGTACATAAATGACAACAGCCTGCAAAGGTAAAATTTAGTAAATTATTTTTTTAATTTAATTGGCCACAAATTTCTTTTCTTTTTCGTTTTAATTAAAATGTTTTTAAAATTATTTTTGGCCAAGAAACTTGCTTGTTTCGCCGCCACATAAATATAATTTTCAAAATTTTTCTGTTAGCTCTTTTTGACGATTGCAGATTAATTAATTTCATCAGCAAAGAACACAAGAGCGGTTTTAGTCAATGTTGGTTTTATTTAGATCAAGGGAAAATCAAAAATAGCAATAAAAAAAAAGGGAAAATCAAATCTTATCTAAAAAAACAGTTAGTTAATTCCATGGTACTTAAGCAGCTTTGCTAAAAAATTAGATAATCGATACTCTCAAATCACACGGCTTTTGATCGAATCAAATTCTGAACGAACCAAATATACTGGGGCGAGGTGATTGAATTGATCGAACATTATTATCAAACAATTTCTTGTTCTTGAAATTTCAATCGTTTTTCAAAATTTAACGTTGAAGTTGATGCAATCACCTCGCTTCTCTTTTGATTTGTTCAGAATTTACTTCAATCATATTTTGAATTCATTTTGATTGGAAAATTTTTAGGCAAATATGTAGAATCCTCCCCCCTCTTTCTTGGATTCCCCAAACTTTTTAGGGGGCTATGCGGGGAGTTCCCTGAACAACGTTTATTCAAAAAGTTTGCAGCGCTCGGAGGAGGCGGGTTTTAAAAATCAAATGCATAGAAGGGAGTAAAAAAAAGCTCGACTAAAAAGTTTTGTCGACCCCAACTACAGACTATCTAGTTCCTAGATTATATCTGGACAAATAATTTAACACAACATTCCCAACCAGAGAACAGTCGGCAATGGGTCTCACACCGATGGGTCCAAAATGGAATGTGGTGTTCGTTCCGGAATCTACTGTGAAAATCTTAATATATCAGAATCAGTTAAGACTACAAAATCTGGCAAGTGTCTTTCAGGCAGAAGTACTTGCCATTTTGTTGGCCTGTAGGCGGATGGGAGCTAATAATACTCCCAGGCAGAGTGTGGCGATTTTTGTCGATAGCCAAGCTGCTAGCTCTAAACTCGTCTACTATCTCCTCTAAACTTGTTATGCAATGCTATGATGAAATTTAAATCATTGCGAGTCAGTATGACATCACTCTTATTTGGGTTCCAGAGACCCGATTATGAAACTCGATATTATCGGTATCGAGTCGAGATTAAAATTCCGATACGCTCTAATGTGGCTATTATGACTTCTAGATGATAATGTAAGTTTAAATTGAGTATAACAATGAAAATGTATATAAATTATAC
>JANSTW010054878.1:0-12044 GCA_027564275.1 Diadocidia ferruginosa
TAAAAATATTTTTGGAAGTTTTAACAACATAATCTTTTTTTATTAGCACATTTTTTAACATTCTTAATTTTGAAATATTGGAAAAAAATTACTTCATGATGTTTAAAATATTATTTAGTCCCAGCACGAATACTTGATTTTTGTAGATTATCTCACGTGTCTCTAACATGCACATGGGAAGTTAGTAAACTAAAGATGTCGATTTACAGCTGATAATGCAAATAAAAAATATTATTTTTTAAATTTTTTGTCTGACAATTTTTTTTGAACTTATGACTTTTAAAATCATTCATTTCTTTTATAGATTTATAATCGTTTTGTTTTGTAATGCTCGAAAAAAGTTGATGTATCATATTTTTCAGTTTTTAAGGGTTGTTTGAACAAGAAACTTTAGCTTAGGAAAGTTTAAAGTAATTTTAATATAAAAATAAACTTTGTTTATGGCGATAACATAGCGATGTTTATAATATACTTTAAAGTTTCTTAATAAAGTTGTGTTGAAATAATTTTGTATTTAATTTTTCTTACCTTTAAAAGAATTGAAAAATCGTTGTTTTTTCAGATGGATATTTATTTGTTTACTAAGCCAATATGCAAGTTTTTGATTCATCGTTATATGGGACAGTACTTGAAGACAGAATTGACTACCGACCAGCTCGAGTTCCGTTTGGCTGATGGGACTGCTTCGGTTCAGCGAGTTATGCTGAATACAGAAGTATTTTTTAAAATATTTTTTAGTTTATTATTTTGAATGTGATGCTATTGTTGGATAATTTATTTTTCCATTTGAAATGATTTGAAGCATTTGTAAATTTCAGATAAGTTTGTTTTGAATGTTTTACTTCATAATTATCTAGATTAAAGGATAATTTAAAATGCATTTAACCAGTTTTAACTGCTTCTTATTGCATATTGGCTATTTTTAGTACATTAATGAAATATTGGAACCATTTGGTATTGTTTCTCTAGTCGAAGGTTATGTAGAAGAAATTAGTACATGTGTCCCTTGGACAAAGCTCATGTCAGAGTCTACAATTATTACAATTAGCGGACTTGAGTTGACGTTAATGCCTTTAGCCGATATTAATATGGCTAGTACTCAGGAACTAGGTAAACTTTTTTTTTATTAAATTATTTTAGTTAGTTTGTTTCGGACTAACATGATGTGTAATAATTATTTAATATGTTTGCTATTAGCAAAATAATATTATATAAATTATGCTTTAAAGAGTTTTAAATTTTTACTTTCAGCTCTTTTTGCAAATTGATTCTAATTTTTGAATTTAGTAATATACAAATTTACCTAGTATTTTTTGGGTAACGTTGAACATTTGTTGTTTTTTTTGTAGTATCGTCGATGATTGGTTCAATTGCATCTACAATGGATCTAGCTCGAAGTGTCATCGCCGATGAGCAAATGGCTAATGAAGTGGCTAATGCGGGAGTCGAACAATTTGCGGGTCTTATTGATCAAGTAATTTCCAGGATAAAAATTATCTTCAGTAATGTTATCATTCGAATTGAAGCCTACTCTCAGTTGTGTATTGGCCTTGAAATACAAATTGACAAGTAATTTTGTTTATGATCTTGCTTAGATTTATTAGACCTAAAAATACTTTTTTGTCATATTTTATTTTTAAGAGAGAGAGAGTTTTATAAAATTTTTAGAATGGAATTTGTGGACGAGCAGTTAGAAGCACATCAAAAACTATTGTCAGACAATGAAGCAATAACAACGCAACCAAGCAGTTTGTACACTGTTACAGATTTGAATAAACTTTTGTATATAGAAGGTATTCGTTTCTATACAGATATTTGGTCTCCCCTTAAAGAGGTAAGTTTTACTAATATTATTTAAATTGTTTTTCTCATCTTACTTAAAAGTATTAACTTTAGCAACGCCTTTCTACGTCTCGCGGTACTGCAACATCAAATGACGAAAATGATGACGTCAATTTTCAGTCTTGCTATTCCCAATTTGCAAATCGTTCAATGATTTCTGAAAATCCACTTCCTAATTCGTCGGTTTTTTTAACTTTTTATTTTTATTTTAAAGTATTATGTTTAGAATACCTCCAAATCCTATACCATTTATTTATATAAACACTGGATGTACAATTCACATACGTGTCAGTAATAAGGCGCTATTGGGGGGAGGTGATAATAGTGTTTACAATAAAAAGGTTTGTTATGTATTTAGCGTTTTACTGCTATTGCAATTTTCATTTTTAAGTATTGAAATTATTATATATTTATTGTAATGCTTTTTTAGTTGATAATTGGATAGCTTAAATTTTTTTTAATTGATATATTTTATTACTATGAAATAAATAATGATATAGCATAAAGTATTTTTTCTAAGTATAACTTAGCAGTAACTTCTTTACTTCTTTTAGATTTATATTGAATGTGACCTGACAACAAATTTATACTTTTACTTGACACCGAGTCAAATTGCTTTGCTCAAAGACTTGATGTCACGATTAGTGCCAAAAAATAATCGAAATATTGGTACAGAAAACATATTTGGTGGTAAACCAATGCAACCAGAACATTTCCAAAAAATTACGGATCAATTTCACGGTGAATTACCATTTGCGCAATCATTATTAGGCGCGTGGAGTGGACAGGAAAAATTTTATGAATTATCTCAACAAAAAAATGCAGGTGTATATTGTTTATTCGTATTAAGGTATATTTATGAAAATATTGCTAAAACTAACATTTTTTGTTCAATCTTTCAAAATGCCTTTAAACTTTATATTTAACGATAAATACTTTTTATTTTTTAGATTTTTTTAAAAATTAGTTTTGGGCTTATTTAGTCGTTTTATTATTGAGTAGTTTTTTAGGTCAAAAAATTAACAATTCTGAAGCAAATAATTTACCTTCTACGCTTTACAAATCATCAGATTCTTTGAATGGATCTGTTTTGATGGATAGTGTTCATAGTAGAGATCATCACCAAAGTAGTAAATATTTAAATAGTATTAAGTACAATTTAAATTCTTTTATTGTTTAGGCGCTTCTACAACAACACTTGTTGAAAAAAGACCAGACATTTTTTCATTTAAAATAAAAATTCCAAATCTAATGGGCGTAATTACTCATGATGATCCACTAAGTTTTCAAAATATGAAGAGCAAAAATATGTCTGATTTTACTGCAATTCGTACAATTTTGTCAGATTTAGAAGAAGAAGCAAAATCATTTTTGGATTCTGTGCCATACAGAAATTTATTTACGTCTGAGCAGATACGAGACTATGTTTCTCACCTATGCAAGAAGGATCATTTAATGTTGGTCATTAACTGTTTTTTTATGTTTTATAGCATATTTACAATAATTTTTTTTTTTAATTTTATGTTTTTAATTATGGTTGGCTCATTTTTAATACCTTTAAATGTTAAGCATTTAATAACTGTATAATACTGTATATATAATTTTTTATGCTGGATTATTTATTTCCAGTTACTTTGTAATTTTTCTGATTCTTTACATGCAATATTTTAGGTTTGTAAGCCGAAAGACGAAATTTAATATTTCTGTTGTAAATGATTATTCGCAAAGCTGTGTGGACATCAAAGGTAGTATATGGAATTACGACTTTTCCGAATGTTTGCAACCATCTTCTATTGTGGTAAATTAAATTTTTGACTAATGAAATAATTATAGGGATATTATGTATAACTTTGTTTAGTGTATTTTTACATATTATTAATTTTATCTTTAATGTTATATTTAAATTGCAATGTTTAAAATTACTATTTGCATGTAATCGCACTTTAAATTTATATTTAGGAATATAAAAGCAAACCTGTTCATTATGATTTGTTAAAATGTTATGAAGATTCTGAAAATATACTATTCAATATTGCAAACACTTTGGAGCATCCGAATGTAATGTTTTATAGTTATCAGACATATGTTTTATGTATTCTTATTGAAACTTGTTAAGGAGTTCATTATTGACGTAGATCTAGGTTATTGTTCAACGGATATTGACTTCAGTTTTATTGATAGAATATCTAATCTTATTGCCCCTGACCCATGTTTTGCACCATTTTTACGTCAAAAAAGCTCAAATATTAACGATGAAGATGAAATAAACTTGAGCCTTCGTGATAATTTACTTTCTGATGCAATAAGCTCGGACATGCCGACAAAATACTTTATAAAACTTATTGCTTCAAATTGGGCATTAAACTTGAGGTTGTAATTAATTATTTTTTTAATAATATTTTACAACATCTTTTCCACTAAAATTATTTCTTGTTAATTTTTAGAATTCCTAAAGCTGATTTAACAGAAAATGCTCCTGAATTTTGGAAGCAAAACATTCACAGCGAGTACTTAAGTATTGAGTTAGACAATGTATTTCTGGAAGTTTCAAAATTTTTGTTATCTGATATAACTAATTACGGAAGTTTATTATTGCAGTGCAGTGCCTTAAAGTGTAAGTTTTTTATTATTTTGAAAGATGAAATACTTTGTTACTTTAAATTTTTTTAGATGTTTTTATTTTAATTTATTTTAATTTATTTAATTTTTTAGGTTCAATTGCTAATACTATTTATTTTTCAAATAAAGAAGAAAATTATTTTCTTTGTGCTGATTCTAAGGTGCGTCATTCAGACGAGAGAGATAGACGAGATAACGTAAAGTATGTTCTACTTTTTTTAACTTTGATAAAGTTATTCTCTTTTAAAGTTTTTATGATTTTTTTAAGTGGATATATTAGGTGTGCAAGTTAATTTTTGCGTTTTTTTTTGTGTTTACAACTACTTGAGACTCTACAAATTTTTATGAAATGTTTATTAAAAATAATTTTCATTGTTAATTACAACATTTTCCCAGAGGTTAGACAATTTATGGATTTCATTGTAAAAAATTTTTGTCGGTTTTGAGGCTTTTCATTCAGCGAGCCATTCTTGGCGATTCTGAAAGCACTGTTTTGCCAGATCGTGAGCCATTGATCGGAAAAGATCAATGGTAATCTGACGGGGCGATATCTGGAGAGTATGGCGGATGCAATAAGACTTCCTATTTGATATCTTTTAGGGTGTTCTTAATTGATTGAGCGACATGAGGTCTTGCGTTGTCATGAAGCAGTATGACTTTATAGTGTCAATCCACCCATTCTGGTCTACTGCGAGTTGATTGGGCAAAAGCATTTGGTAGCCTGTCGTTGGTAGCGAATGGCAGTGACTGTTTTACCAGGTGCAAAAACGACTTCCTATAAAACCTTTTCAACAGAATTTTGGCGGTTTTTTTTGCTGCTATAGAACTATATGGGAACTATTATATATGTATAGGAAGCTAATAATACGGCGAAAATAATAAAACAAAATTTATGTATCAAAACAAGATTAAGCTAAAAAAAACGCGGAAATTAACTTGCATATAAGAAATTTTTCCATAAAAGTGGTTCTGTATTGTAAAATATTTTTAGAATAAAACTTGATTATGATTTGCGTAATAAGTCACTGAAAGCAGCTAATCTTTCTCGTTTGGAAGAGTCTTTGGGAAGTTTTCCTCAACAAAACAATTTTATGACCGATTTTCAGCGACGTACAGCTGCTCATTCGGAAGGTCCATTTTCAAAACGTGTTGAATTTTCTGAAAATGAACCGGTAAATATTTGTGCTTGTTAAAGCCTTAATTGACTTGGATTTTTTCAGAAAGTTATTCCTGGAAAACGCGAAGAATTGCTTGAATTTTCAAGCGAATGTCGTGAAATTACCAATATTAACATTGAATTTGTAACGCCGAGTCTAAATCTTTATTTACCTAGCAAGGATTTCTTTGAACTTCTTTATAACAGGTTTATTATTTGTAACTAAATAAAATTTATAAGAAAATTCTTTGCTTTGAATTTATACAATTTTACAGGCTAGTTGTTTAGGTTTGCAAATGACTTGGCTTTATTTCAACTAAAGTCACCTGCGTTTAAAAGGTCTACTGATATTTTAACACCTGCAATATCGCGTTTTACTGAATGTAAATCTTATAATAATATTGGTCATGGTTAGTTTATTTATTGATAGTATCTAAGATTTATTTTTTTAAATATTTTTATAAAATTAATTTGCATTTTGGGTATTGAATGTACGATATTTTGTAGTTTTCAGTTAAATAAATTTTATTTTGAAATATTAATGGTAATTAGTAAGTTTAAAAATTTTATTTTTAGATCAGAGAAACGATACTTATGACGATTTTATTGATGATATCCTTCAGTCAAAAAATTCAACCAATATTCCTTGTATGGATCCGTCATCAGATCCTAATTCGCATTTTTTTTCTCTGACTTTAAAAACTCAACATACAAGGGTTTTACTCGAAACAGATATGGATCATCCTAAAGTAATTATTGGTTTACAAAAGATTTTAAATTTAAATTTATTTTTAGTATCCAAAAATGCAAAATTATGCTCAACTTTTGACTGAATTTTGGGATGCTGAACTCTTTGTTGTGTACGGTTTTAATGAAGATCCTAATGTTACATATTTCTATATTACAAGTGCAGAAGCTAAAATTATTCACAATAGTAAACATTTTATTATTATTTTTTCATATTTTATTGATTATAAATTTTAAAATTTTTTTTATAAAAATTGTAAAATAGAGAAATATGTATATACAATTGCGGACAAAAGATTAGGTGTATTAGTGTGACTCTGTCGTTGTCCGATAGAGCAATTTTTGAGGAATTCGAATAAAATAACCATCATCCATTTTTATTGTGTTTTTTTATTTAAAATTTTTTTAATTTGAATTTAACAAATATCTAGCAAAATTTTAACAATAACTAGTTTTTAATATGGATACATATTACTTCATAATTACTGTCTCTTTTTTGTAAAGGACTACCTTATATCATTTCAAAATTAGCTTAACTAATTTAATAACTAATATTGTTTATAGATCCGTTTTGTATAAGGTCATGCAACCTTTATACCAACGTTTTAAATATAAATCTGTTTGCTATGGGTTCTGATGGTCAGCTTGCTACACCATTTAAAGCTAACGAGCCTTTTATCTTGTTAAATGAGGATAATTTAGCTGTGTCGTTAAAAATACATTTTCGACCCGATGAGAATTTAAAAGTATTCACTTTGTTTCTTTTTGTCTTTTAAAGACTTAAAACTCAAAGATTTATAATGCTTTGAGACATAATTTATGAAGTTTATTTTGCAGGATATTCTTGTCGCATTTGGATTGCGTAATACACTTTTGGACTCTTCTCCATTTTCTTCTCTATCAGGTCTTTGGGTCAATGAATTTTCTAACTTTTTTATTGTTTCGGATTATCAGGTGCCGGGTTATACACCTCCTGAAGTAAAATTTAATTTACACATTGATTTAAAAAACATTTTGTTTGGTTATACACATCGCTCTGCTAAGAAACCTATGATATTACGGTGGCTTTTTTAGTTTTATATGGAATCAATTTAATTTAAAATATTTTATTGTCTTTTAAATTAATTTTTAGGTTTGAAATTGGTCATTGCCATTTAAACTCTCGAATTATTGCCGATATGAAACGTTTTAAATTTGATTGTGAATGGCAGGAAACAAATTTATGGATGAAAGCTTCTAATTATGCTTTTTCAGACGAGGTGTTTGTAAAAATTTTCCATATTGGATGTTTAAAATTTATAGTGAATTATACGATTGCTGAAGCAGGAAAATTAGCTGATGGTCCTTTAATGGATTTCTCATGTAACAATGATTTTATAAAGGTTAATAATTTTTTATTTTCTACAATTTTTTTCATGTTTACACCGTATACCGATAAACATTTTAATATTTTAAGATGGGTTTAGATATGGGTTTGCGCAGATACAATTACTGAATTTGTAAACGTAGTAGCTGAATTTATGAAGTCAGATTTTTACACACATTCATCATGTTCTAAAGCACCTGAAGCAGAGACTGAACAACAGTTAGCTGATTTGGTAAAAAGTATGACTTCGTCTTTTTATGCTCAAGAACAGCAAACTCGTATTGAGGTTTTTTTTTAAATTGCTTTTGTAAACATTGCTTTTTATTTTTTTACGAAGTGCTTTAATTTATTTTAGGAAATGATGGCTGCTGCACTAAAAGAACCCGAAAATTTCTCGAATATTCCTTCAACTTCGGAAAAAAATTCAAAAGAATCTGTAACTGAGCATGAAGATTTCAATATAAATACGTTTAATCAAAATATTGGTCAAGATAATGATTCGGATTCTTTTTCATCTTCAAACACTGATGATGAATTTATTATGATTGAAAAGTTTCCGCCCGTTAGAAACGCAACTGCTAATATTGTAAGTTTATTTACAATGTAATTTATTTTTCTAATTATTCTTATTTGTACGTTTAGATAAAAAACAACTTTTTTAAATAACTTATGGAATTTGTATTTTAGCGAATGCCTAATGTTGAAAACAAATTTGAACCGGATTATGAATTTATTGTTAAATTACCGGATGGAGATGGTTTTGATGAAGAAGTGCCACATAACTCTTTTCCTCCAATTTTGAGATATGTTATTAGTAATATTTCGTTTTACGTTTATTTATACGGTGGAAACGACTTTGGTGAGTCAATGGGTGGACACAAAACGTATAGCAAATGGGACGCTAAAGGTACATATGCAGATGATTGTATGGACAATGGCTCGCGCGGTGGTCCTTTTCGGGATCAAACTGTTTGTGTTGAAGCAAAAATTTTAAACGTATCTTTTTAATTTAACTAGTGCACAATTTTAATATTTTTACTTTTATACTAAAAATATTTACATTTTTTTATGCTTTAATAAATTAAAAAAATTTAGATTTCATGTGCTTGCGAATTTTTTAATGCAAATTCAAAAATTCTTTCGCATTATAAGCTTAAAGTTGGAAGCATTGAAGTCTTGGATCATTTGCTTGTATCTGAGATTAATAAAATTGTTTATCCGGTATGTTGTAAATAACTTTATTTGCTTTTTATGATTATATACTAATTTTAAACCTACTGGTAATTTATTTTTTAATTCAGATCATTTTTATTATTAATCAATACTTTATAGCACCGTCTTTCGGAGCAACCTCTTTGTAATGCACCAATTTTATTCGTTAGTTTAAGTGAAGATTGTTCACATGAATCTACACTTAAAATAAGTGCTATGCCTATTCGTTTAAACTTTGATCAAGATACATTAGAATTTATTCAAGAGTTTATTGCTAATGTTATGCATAGTTTTCGCGTAAATGAATTAAGTATTTTTTACTATATATTTTAACTTAATGAAGAAATATAAATTTGATTTTTAGCCAATATTGGTGATGTTAATCATGTACCCGTAGTGGAAGTTCCCAGTTATCCTAATGAAACAATCGTTCAAAATATAAATGACTCTATTCCTTCTCAATTTGGATCTGTATCATATTCAATTAATAGGAGAAACTTTAAACCACTTCAAACGGAAAAAAAGCAACTAAATTTAGGTATATAACGTTGATTTTACATGGGCATTAATTTTTATAAACATTAAATTCTTGCTTGATTTCAATTTTTTTTAAATATTTTTGCGATTTTTATAGATTAACCTGTTTCTTTAGACTACATGTTTTCTGAAGACGATGTTCAATTAACGGAGTATTTTTCTGCGTTTAAAAAGTCATCTTTTGACTCTTCGAATTTGGGCGCTAAAGAAATAATAAACGATAACGAAAGTTTAGCAGAAGAAGATACTAATTTTGGTGAGTCATCAAGTACGAATTGCAGTAAAACGAACAGTGTAGCTGCTCCTACCGCTTCTCCGAATAGTATTTTTTTCAAGTAAGTTTCATTACTTTATAAATTTTTTGTTTGAAAGTAGAGCTCTAGTTTCTATGATTTTTTTTGTAGCATTATTGTTCTTTTATTTTGAGATTAAAAGATAACTTTATTACTAAGTCTAAATTATTTTTTTATTAAGAGAATTTATTTTTTACCCGCCATGCAAAATTTGCATGGATTATGTTGGAAAACGTGTTAAAACGGATCAAGGCGCGTTAGTTGGTTTTCTTATTGGAATGATGAACCTTCGTAGAACAGAAATTACTCTTAAAGATTTGCACAATGAGAAGGGAATGCTTGGCTTCAATAAATGCGTTCAGGTATTATTTTTTTGTCAAATTAAATTATAATAAGGTATTTTTTTTAGTATGCAATAGACGAATGGGTTAAAGATATTCGAACACGGCAGATGGCTGGCGTTTTTGGTAGCTTTACACCGATAACTGCATTAGTAGAATTATGTATGCCTTGTTATTTGTTACATTACTATCTATTTTTATAAAATTCTTGAGTGAATATAAATTAATCTTTTATATAGGTATATATTTTTTTTTAATTTAGCTCAAGGTGTACGCGATCTTTTTGCAATTCCTTTAAGTGAGTTACGTAAAGAAGATGGACATGTAGTGCGCGGTATTCAACAAGGTGCTAGCAGTTTTAGTCTGAGTACTGCTACTGCTGCAATTGACGCTACTCAACGAATGGCATCTATAGTTCAAGTAAATTTTTTATATTTTAAAGATGCATTAAAAGGGTAAAAAAGTTCTAAAGCTTTTTAGAGTATAGCAGAATTTGCTTTTGATTTGGTAACACCTGACTACGCCTATCAGCGCAATCGACGTTCTTTAGTAATGCAACGCGCGCATGTTGCTGGTGATTTGCGTGAAGGCCTGACAATGGCTTATGACACAATGCGAAATGTAAAATTGGTTTTATTATGTTGTGGAGTTATCTAAGCACATATTTTTAGGGCGTTTGGGACACAGCGCAAACTTTAAGTGCTGCTGCTCAAGAAGAACGTGCTTGTGGAGGTGGTATATGGGGACTTCGTGGAATTTTACGCCACGCAACACCAACAGCAATTCGTCCAATTGTAATTGCTAGTCGAGCTACTGTTCATGTACTCAGTATGTTTTTTTTTTGTTTTTTTATTGGAAAGCATTTATTTTTATCAAGTTATTTGTTATTAACCAAATTTTTTATTGATTACATACATAATAACACAACTAAAGAAAGGAGCTGTAATTAAATTTGGTAATTGATGGAAAAACTTTTTATACAATTATGTAATTGATTTATTATTTAGGCGGAATTAAAAACCAACTTCGCCCAGATGAACATCGTGAAGAGTTAGAAAAGTGGCGACGAGGTTCAACATCTAATGTTGCGCCACATCATTCAAATTCAACAACTAGCTTTTCTTCTTTTTCATCAGTTAATCAATGTTTTCCGTTTACACCCCCTCCTTCCCATGCTCGAAAATATTAATTTTTTAACGCAAAAAAACTTTACCTATCAGTTATTATTGTATAGTTACAATTACGTAAGAATTTTATCCAATTGGTAATTCTTCCGGGTATTCTATTCTTGACGTTTTAAGTTTTTTTGGACTTACATAAATCTTGTTATAGGGTTTTGTTTAATAGTCATAACAAATTTGATTACTTGTTAAAATTTTTCAACTATATCATAACACTTTAAAATCTGGCCTTTACAATTTTTTACTACCTAAAATTTTTTTATGTTTATTTTGTAAATTCAAATATGTTAAAACTTGTTTGCTCAAAGTTTAACAGTATAGTTGTCTTATTTTTTTTACAAATAAATTTTTAACTCCTTGATTTTATTTTCCAATTGAAATTTGATTTTAACGAAAACTTGGTATGTGTATATATAAATTACCAAATAATTTAAATCGTTTATTCAAACGAATTGACATGTTTTAAATACATTAGTATTCTTAATAATTTCAGTCATAAGAATATCATAAACTTGAATTTGTATTACTGTTTGTATTTGATATTGCAAATAACAAACAAAAAAGAGGTGCATATTTAGTTTGTTAACAAATTTTAGTTGAATCAGCGTATAACAAACTATAGATTTGACTTTATTTTTGCGTTTATATCATTTCCTTAAACAATTTTTCTATCCGACATTACGAAAAGATATTCAAATTTACCAGAATCTTATATAAAAAGATCTATGGAACAGGTAAGGCGGGCAGCTC